>JAJOZX010001165.1:217500-287500 GCA_023014485.1 Bathynomus jamesi | reverse complement strand
TGCAGCCATCAATCTTGGCTGTGAAATGTCTGAGTTTCTTCTAGTTTATTAGTTTCTTCCTTTTTATATAGGGATGTCAAAACTGAGCAGTATTCAAGTTTTGGTATAATCAGTGTTTTTAGCAGGGGAATCATTACTGTCTTGTCCCTTCTTTTGAACATTCTTAGTACCTGTCCCACAACTCTTTTTGCTTTATTTATCACTATCTGATTTTGTGTTTCGAATTTTGCATCATCTGTCATTATTACCGGCAGACCAATCACTTTCATGCTTCTCTGAATTTCCTGTCTATCTGGAGCACAATATGTAGTCTGTTTAAGTTGCTCTTCTCTACCATATCTGAAGAGCTGAAATTTCTTGGTGTTAAATGACATGTTGAACAATTGTCTTCTAACCATTTGTATATTTTGTTCATGTCCCTCTGCAAGGCCTCCACTTCATTTACATTGCTGATTTTTCTGCTGATCTTTGTATCATCTGCAAAGGATGTTACTATACTGTTGCTGTTTACTCTGCTATCTATGTCTGTTAGCATGATAATGAACAGGAGTGGGGCCAGTACTATCCCTTGTGGTACTGAGCTGCATACTTCTGATTCTGATGATGATATACCTTGAATTTTGATGACCTGTAGACATTCTCTGAGGAAGTTGTAGATATCCATTTTCCCACTTTGTCTGCTATTCCCATATATTTCATTTTATGTGCTATTATACCATGATTGCATTTGTCGAATGCTTTAGCAAAATCTGTGTATATGACATCATAGTTGTCATTGCCTTCCAGTGCATCCTAGGATATTGTTGTAGTGTTCTATTAGTTGTGATAGGCATGATCTACCTGGTCAGAATCCATGCTGATTTTCATTGAATCTTTCTCTTGTCTCCAAGAAATCATAAATTTTCTCTAACTATTCTTTCAAATACTTTGGTGAGGTGGATGTCAATGACACTGGTCTATAGTTCTTTGCTTGAAATCTGTCCCCTCCTTTATATATAGGGACAATGTTTGCTTTTTTTCAAGATGCTCGGTATTTACCCAGTGTCTAGGGATCATCTTCATATCCAGTATAAAGGTGTAGCTATTTTATTTTTACAGTTTTTAATCAATAATGCATTCCAATTGTCCTGACCTACAGCTGAATGTGGTTTCATTTGTCCTATAGCTCTCACTACATCTTCTGGGGCAAAATCAAATTCTGTTATACACTCTCCTTGCAATTTCTCTTCAAAGAATGCATCTATGTCTGGTATCGCTTTGTCACTTTTTGGGGTACTGAAAACTGATTCATACTAGGCTCTCAATGTTTCAGATATTTCTCTTGGATCGTCAGTTAGTTCATTACTTCTCTTCCTTATGGGCCCAATAGCAGCATGCATTTTTGTTTTCCTTTTCATATAGGCTAGCTATACAAGATTTTGGATTTTCCTTTATTGCTTCTACTGCCTTTTCCTCTTCCCTCTCTATATGGTCCTTAATCAGGGCTTGTATTTCCCTATCGATACCCTCCAGTTTTCCTTGTATTACATTCTTGGCATTATCTCCGCAGTTGGCTAACTTCACCTCCACTCTCTTTCTTTTGTGGAATAGTCTTCTCTTTTGCCTCTCAAGGCAGCTCCTCTTTCCTTTTGGCTGTGATTTTGGAGCATATTTTTCTAAAATTCTTAGCATTTCTTCAGTTGTTTTATTCTCTAATATATATATACTATAAAAAAAAAGAAAAAGTGCAGCATACCCTCATAGATTTTGCTTAAATTTGGTTTATAGAATGGTTTACGCTAGTAAGTACCAAATTTCAAATATCAGCTCAATCGGAGTTATGGTTCAAAAGTTATGCTCCCTCCTTTTTTGAGAGGGGGGACAAAAACTGGAAATTTTCAAACCACCATAACTCAGTCCCTAATTGACATATAACAGTGATTTCTTTAAAGTGTGTATGAAAGCTAATTGCTCACATAACAAATTAGCATAAGCAGAAAAAATGGCTAAAATTAACAGAAAAAAAAGTTACAACACTTTATTCCATTTGAAGGGGTCCTGCCCCACCTAAATTACAGATTTTTTAAAATTTTCATATATACAAAAAATGAGTTTCAACCTTATTCTATCAGTATATGAAAAGAAATGTGTGTATTTGCATATAAAATAGGTGTTTACAGATTTGAAAATGACTACTTCACTTAAGAAACAATAATTTCTAACAAACTATTCAACATTCTCATTGACTTCTGGTATATAGACTGGTGTACTTGTTAAAATAGTAAATACATGTGTGTTAAACTAGTATTCTAAGAACTAAACATAAAACACTAGCACCTACCATAAAACATCTTCCCCCATTCGATTGTTGGGTAAATTGGTTGAACAAAAAATCCCATGTGGACATTAAAAAAGTGGCAATCCTACCCAGGATAACTATTGCCTAACTCGAGAGATCTTTATTTTGTTTTCTGTGATGCACAAAGCATCCACTTTGTTCTCATTTAACGTATATATTTTTTTCATTTTGAACAGATTTATGTACATATACACAGTGTTTTAAGTAAGTAAAAGTGTTTGATGAAAATGTCTACACATAAAAGCTATAACAAGCACTGTTGCAACCCTTTTGAACTGCACAAAAAGCCTATTCTGCGAAACTTGAGGCCACTTCCAAAGCTGCTTGTTAAAAATAGTGACCCTAAATATAATTTCAGTGATGAATCAGAAGTTTGTATAAATTGTCTGAAATTAATTAATAAACACGCAAAACCTGAAGAATTATTCAGACTGCCAGAAGCAATAACTAGTAGTACTGAAAGTACGACTACTTCACCTGACATATCACCAGAAAAAATTCCAAGAAAATGTACTGAAATAGATAAATTCAACGAGAAGATCTTAATGCAACTTTGGAGCAACTTCATGTTACCCCAA
This sequence comes from Bathynomus jamesi, assembly GCA_023014485.1. NCBI lineage: Eukaryota > Metazoa > Arthropoda > Malacostraca > Isopoda > Cirolanidae > Bathynomus > Bathynomus jamesi. Next base: position 284,584 of record JAJOZX010001165.1, on the reverse strand, counting down.
TGAAATTATGTAAGTAACTAGCTAGTAATGTGTGTCTACACTGTACAGATAATGCATTTTTATACTGTCAGCTGAAATTTAATTCATAGTTGTCTTATACTAATACATATATATGAAATTATCTAAAAAATATACTTCAGTTTCACAGAAATACCAAAAAGCTTCAACCTCCCTCAAGAGTTAGTTGGAAACTGCATTTGCCACTGAAGTTCAAGATGTTGGTGAGCCACTGAGTAAACAGCATCTTAAAGAAGCAGATTTGGAGACGTAAGAAACTAAAAATAATTAATGAGATGACTTTGAACTATTAATGTGTATGTATGTAAATACCTGTATATAGGTTGTCATGTTTGGATATATATGTAGACATTAGCTATATTTCCTAAAATGTGACATCATCCCATATACTAAATATACTGGGATATGTTCAAATTCATGAAGTACATACAGTACTTCCTTAATTCTTGAATAATATAAATCATGTACTTACATCCTTAATATTTTACAGTAATTTGGGGTTGTTTTTTTTATAGGTACGAAAACCTCATGAGTGACCTTGTACAAGACTTCAAATCCACATCATCATACAAAAGGAGGCTTCAGATACTTACTCTCTCACCATTTCCTATTTCTAAGACAATGGATTTGTTTGGTGCAACCAGATACATGGTTGACAAAGCCAGACATTTGTAACATACATTTGGTATTATGCCACAGATTCCTATCTACAGTAAAGGAAGAAAACTAACTGAAGATATAATCTCTGAAATAAAGGAATTCCACAAAGGTGATGAAGTCAGTTGTTTGTGTGCAGGGAAGTCTGATTGTGTTAGCATAAGAAATAAAGATGGTGAAAAAGAGTACAAGCAAAAACGTCTATTACTAAGAAATTTAAAAGAATTATATTCAAAATATAAAGAAAACAATGATAATAGCATAGGGTTTTCTACCTTTGCCAATCTGAGGCCTAAATGGTGTGTAATTGCTGGAGGCAAAGGAACCCACTCAGTTTGTGTTTGCATTCACCACCAGAATCCTAAACTCATGGTATCAGCAATTGCAGAGAAAAACTTAACCTATTACACACTTATGGAAAAAAGTGTTTGTGATATAAATTCTTCTACATGCATGTTACATGGATGTTGAGAATATCCTGGTAGCATAGGCATATTTAATTTCTTAAATACTATACCTTCCTTGACAAGCAGAGATTCTGTCGAATATGTTCAGTGGACTAATACAGATAGATCAACATTGGAAACTCATATAGCTTCTCCAGATGAATTTATTGAACACCTTTCAGAAAACATTTTTTCTCTTACTAGGCACCACTACATTGCAAAAAGTCAGAGTCAGTATTTGAAGAGTATGAAACAGAATCTTCACTGTGATGAAATACTTGTGCTAGAGGATTTTGCAGAAAACTATTCACTCATCACTCAAGACAAACCACAAAGTTTTCACTGGACAAATGACCAGGTGACCCTCCATCCATTTGTGGTGTATCACATGAATGATGAGGGATTAATTCATACTAGTTACTGTATTATTAGCAATTGTCTTGAGCACTCATCAGCAGTTCACACTTTTCAGCAATATTTAGTGAAGGATATTAAACAGAAATTCCCCAACGTACAAAAAGTAATTTATTTCTCTGATGGGTGTGGAGGTCAATACAAAAACAAATATAATTTCAGCAATCTATGGTATCATGAACAGGATTTTGGTGTGAAGGCTGAGTGGAATTTCTTTGCCACAAGTTATGGGAAAAATGCTTGTGATGGTATTGGAGGAACTATTAAGAGAGTTGTAGCAAAGGCTAATTTGCAACGTACTGATACTGGTCATATTCTAACACCAAGAGCTTTCTATGATTTTTGCACTGAACACTTTAATTCAATTATTTGTTTGTATGTTACAAAGGAGGAGGTTCATGCGGATAAATTCAATCTTTCTAGTAGGTTTAATAAAGCTTTACCTGTTAAAGGTACATGGGGTTTCCACAGGTTTGTACCAGTCAGAAAACCTACCGTAATACAAGCTTATCAGACATGTCTGATTTTGATAATTGTAAATTGTTTAGAATAAGTACTGGGGCTGAACCAGATAAAGACAGTCAACTAGTTGAAAAAGATGAGTATCAAATTGGCCAGTATGTTGCCTGTAAATATGATGATAAAGTTTGGTTTGGAATTATATCACTGGTCAACAAAGTTTTTGTCAGAGAGATATTTTTACTTGAACTATGTGTAATTTTTTATGTTGATTACGAAAATGAAAACAGAATTTTTCTATCACCCGCAGTTTTAGAGTGACACATGAATTTACATTACTTAGGATTTGAGTGAGAATAGGAAGTGGGTGGGGTTTGCCCCTTCCTCTTCCTCTGCTTATAAGTTGCTACACATTACTGTTGACTTTCATTTGTCAGTCACTCATTTGATTTCACTCAGTGAACATCGTGCATTTTATTCGTAATTTTCATTAATCATTTTTTTGTGTCAGTGTGTTTGTATTGTTTCATGACAGAATGCCATGCAAGTGTGTCAGCCATCCAAACTGTTTCTGTTATGTGTGCAGAGAGTTAACAAATTTCAAAGGTGAAATTTCACCCCTCTCGTCAAAAAAGCATACAAACTTTATTTTGGTTGCAAGGTAGGGGATCAGAACAAGATGTGGGCACCTCATATATGCTGTATTATGTGTTTAAGACTTCTGACAGGCTGGCTAAAGGAGTCTTGTCAAATGCCATTTGCTGTTCCGATGATATGGAGAGAGCCAAAAGACCATTTAATGGATTGTTATTTCTGCTTAACAAATATACTAGGCATTACTGCGAAATCTAAACATATGGTACAATACCCAAATTTACCATCAGCCATAAGGCCTGTTTTACATAATAAACATTTGCCAGTACCAAGGCCACCAGAAACGTGGAGTTTAGATGAAAATGAAATTGATGTATAATGGTAATGACGAAGTTCAACATGGCTTTCTACCCTCTCATGAAAACCCTTGGCCAACACGATCCAAATGAATGGCGCCTATTTATTGATTCCTCAAAGCTGAGTTTAAAAACTGTATTACTCGATAATGGAAATAAATACCCTTCAGTTCCATTAGCACATGCTGTACATATGAAGGAATCATACGACAATATGCGCCTGCTTGTGAAACATATCCAATATGATAAATACTCTTGGCATATCTGTGGAGACTTGAAAGTGATTGCACTTCTTCTTGGTTTACAACTGGGTTATACAAAATTCTATTGTTTCCTGTGAATGGATGGAACAGCAGAGCATGGGAAAGCCATTACTCAAAGAAACAATGGCCACTTCAACAAGCGTTGATTCCAGGGCATAAAAATCTCACCAGTTCACCTCTTCTTAATCCAAAAAAGTTATTTGCCACCACTACATATTAAACTTGGTTTAATGGAAAATTTTGTTAAGGCTATAGATCAAAATGGCAGGGGAGGGGGTGGGGGGTGCGTCTCTACTTGAAACAGAAATTTCCGAGGATCAGCAAGGTCAAAATCAAAGAAGGGATACTTGTGGTCTCGCAAATTAGAGAAATCATGAGACAGCACGTTTGATGAAACTCTAAGTGAAGTTGAAGGAGCAGCTTGGAGAGCATTTAAAGTAGTGAACACAAATTTCCTCGGAAACTTCAAGGCCAAAAATTAAGAGTCACTTGTTGAAGAACTTCTCAAGACCTACAAAGATGTGGGGTGCAACATTTCATTGAAAATTCATTTTCTTGACTCACATCTCGACTTCTTCCCAACAAACTTAGGTGATGTTAGTGATGAGCATGGGGAATGCTTTCATCAACAAATATCCACGATGGAGAAGCGATACCAGGGCAAGTGGAGCCCCAGCATGTTGGATGACTACTGCTGGACATTGTCAAGGGATGGCCCAGAGGCGAAATACAAGCATAAATCATCAGTAGCCATATTTTAGGTGAATTCAATATGCATTTTCTACTTTGATATTGCTATTACCCCTATAAATTAGTTCAAATTTCATTTTCAATTCACTCAATATTGGTGGGTGATAGAAAAATTGAGGACATTTTTTTAACTCAGCGGTAAAAAACCTATAAGATCCACCCATTTTTGTTCATGTGACAAATAAAAAGTTCGATTTTATCGACTAGTGAATTATTTTAGACACTTCAGAAGAATATGGTGATTATAAAATCAGTTTCCTCACCTCATCAGGATCTACCACTCAGTATTATTTTCCAATGAAAGAGGATGTTTGCTGGATAAAACAAAGTGATATGATTTCTATCATGATGACCAAATATCAAGCCTGGTGTTAAGATTATTTACTCCTTCAATCCAAAGCAAGTTCAAGTACTCAGTGGGAGTTTGGAACCGAAACTAGGATAAAAATGTGTTGAAAATTAACTATATATAAGCTTAGGTAGGTATTGATTATTAGCATTAAGAATTAGTGCACCATATGTAAATTGCAATGTATTAATTACCGAACAGCTTACATGAATTTGTAAAAATTAGTCTTTTAAGTAAAAGTAGCCATTCTGAAATCTATAAATACCTATTTTACATGCAAATACACATATATTTCTTTTCATATATTGATAGAATAAGGTTGAAACTCATTTTTTGTATATATGAAAATTTTAAAAAATCTGTAATTTAGGGGGGGCAGGACCCCTTCAAATGGAATAAAGTGTCAACTTTTTTCCGTTAATTTTAGCCATTTTTCCTACTTATGCTAATTTGTTATGTGTGCAATTACATTTCATAAACACTTTAAATCACTGTTCTATGTCAATTAGGGACTGAGTTATGGTGGTTTGAATATTTACAGTTTTCACCCCCCAAGGGGGTAGCATAACTTTTGAACCATAACTCCAATTGAGCTGATATTTGAAATTTGGTACTCACTAGCATAGACCATTCTAAAAACCAAATTTAAGCAAAATCTATGAGGTGTGGTTTTGACCACTGCATGATTTGTCATGGAATGATCCTATAGTGTAATATTTCAAAAATAAAAATTGTGCAAATATGGCTTCACATATTTTAAGTGTATCCTAAAAAAATACACACAAAATTTAATTTAAATGAATTACCAGTTTGTATATACAGGGTGTCCGAGAATTATCTGTAAAATTTTTTGCTGTTATTAAAAGTCAACCATGAAGTGTAGAAATTCCAGTGTTGTCCCATTTTACAGAGAATCTCATTAAGTTTTTTCTGATACCACGTTTTGACAAGTTTTTTAGAAATGTACGCGGGTGACAGATATTGATGATTTAAAAGCAAGAATCACAGCTGCTATTGACCGAATCGATGTGGATATGCTGCAGCGTACATGGCAACATTTGGAGTATCGATTGGATGTTTTGCGAATCACTAATGGTGCACATATCAAATGTTTGTAACAACCTTACTTTAATAAAAGAAACTTTTGAAAATACAGATTCTAAATAATCTTGTTTAAGAATTTTACGTGTGTTATCAAGAATTTTATTAAAAGATGAAATTGTACAGATAATGTTCGGACACATTGGAATTTCTAAAAAACTTGTCAAAACTTGGTATCAGAAAAAACTTAATGAGATTCTCTGTAAAATGGGACAACACTGGAATTTCTACACTTCATGGTTGACTTTTAATAACAGCCAAAAATTGTACAGATAATTCTCGGACACCCTGTATTGTACTAAAGGGTCATTCTCTGTCAGATCAACCAAAAAAAATTGAAATTAACACCCTCATCTCTCATATTTTGCTGAAATTTGGTTTATAAGGAGTTTGTGAGCCCTGAATCCATTTCTGAAATTATAAGGTCAATCCGACCAACGGTTCAAGAGATATGACCTCAGGCAATTTGAGGTCACTCGCGAGGTTACTAACATTTGGTGAGCCATAACTTGGGTAATAATTGTCATAATTATATAAAAGTATATATATTTAGAATCAGAAAACGACAAGGAATCCAAATATGCAAGTTTTAGAACTCTAGGTTGAAAAATAAAAAAGTTACACTGTAACCAAAATTTGAGGTCACGATTTGACCTCTGGGGTATCAAATGAGAATTTTTTTTTTAAATGTAAAAAATGAAGGCATAGGCATTGGCTATTAGAATCAGCAAAAAAAAGTTTGTTTATGTTAGTATTTTTCATGTAACTAACATATAAGTGAACACCATATTCATAAGCTGTGCGTCAATTCTACCTTTTTTCACACTTAAGCTCATAATTTGACGTATAGAAATTAAAATTACATTTTTTATAGATATAAAAAACAAAGTCAGAGTTCTTGACTAATAGAAACAATCATAAAAAGTTTGTTTATGTTGGTACTTTTCATGTAACTCACTTATAAGTGAACACCATATTTATAAATTGCTTGTCATTTCAAGGAATTTTTATATCTTAGCTATCAATTTGACCTCAAGCTCCAAGAATTTAATAAAAATTGTATTTCACTGCTAATCTACACTGGCAATAATAGTTATAATAGTGAAAGGGAAGACTAAGCTCACATGTAGCCTAAACAAACCTGTTGAAACATGTTGCTACTTGTCTAAGTGCAGAATCAACACAGATAGTTGCAAAATTCCTTGACAGTGTGAAATCAGCTCCAAATGAAATATCTTACAAGCAATGGGTGACTGTTGACCGTTGTACAATGGTTGATAAGGTAGAGCCACTTCATGAATACTTATCATCCCTAAGCATGAAAATATCCCGCATGGTTCGTCATCACTTTGTTGCTCAGCAACAATCACAGTACTTCAAGCAGTTGAAAGAAACACTACCACCTCAGAGCGAGGTAGTTATAGTAGGTGATTTCTCTGAGAATTATTCTTTCATTGTCCAGGATGCTGCCCAAGGGTTTCACTGGGACAATTCACAGTGTACAGTTCACCCTTTTGTCATCTATTATAGATCATCTGCAGACTAGGAACTTAGCCATTTTAGTGTCTGTTTCTTATCTGCATCACTAAAACACAACACTATAATGGTTTACTCATTCATATTGAAGCTTATGACATATGTTAAATTCAGATGTCCACAATTGAAGAAGGTGCACTATTTCTCAGATGGATGTGCTGGCCAATATAAGAACAGATACAACTTCACAAATCTCTGTTACCATGAAGAGGATTTTGGTCTGTCTTGTGAATGGCACTTCTTTGCTACATCCCATGGCAAAAATGCATGTGATGGGATTGGAGGAACAGTGAAAAGAGCTACTGCTCGTGCCAGTTTGCAGAGAACTACAGAGAGGCAAATTCTTACACCAGAACACGTGTTTTAGTTTTGTGAAGAAAACTTGAGCAAGAAGATAAATTTTTTCTTTGTAACTACAGCTGATTTGAAAGATGCAGAAGAACGGTTGGAACATCGATTCAAGGATAGTAGGGCTATTCCTGGAACTCAGAAATATCATAGATTTGTTCCCCTAAACAAGGAAGAACTGATGGTGTATCCCATTTCAAATGGCATTGGAGAAAAGAAAAGAATAAGGAAAAGTCATTTTACTAATGAACCTGCAATGCTTGGTAACCTAAAATGTGTCAAACCAGGAGAGTATGTTGGCTGCATTTATGACATGCAAGTTTGGTATGGAATTGTGGAGGAATATTGTGAAGAGTTTGATGATTTCACTGTGAACTTTCTACATCCCTCTGGGTCATCAGGATCAAGTGCATATTATTATCCATCAAACAAGGATTCATGTGCAGTGCCAGGACATCATATATTAACTGTAATGAGTTGTCCTACCCTAAGAGGAGGCAGCAGAATTCAATACATTTTTCCACAAAAAGAAATTGATGAGAGCATCGAGCATGCAAAAATTGTATTAGGCTAGTACATGAATCCTCTAAGTAGGTCTTCCCCTTTCACTATTATAACTATTATTGCCAGTGTAGATTAGCAGTGAAATACAATTTTACATTTTTTGCCTTTGTTTTTATATCTATAAAAAAATGTAATTTTAATTTCTATAGGTCAAATTATGAGCTTAAGTGTGAAAAAATAGGTAGAATTGACGCACAACTTATGAATATGGTGTTCACTTATATGTTAGTTACATGAAAAATACTAACATAAACAAACTTTTTTTTGCTGATTCTAATAGCCAATGCCTATGCCTTCATTTTTTACATTTAAAAAAAAAATTCTCATTTGATACCCCAGAGGTCAAATCGTGACCTCAAATTTTGGTTACAGTGTAACTTTTTTATTTTTCAACCTAGAGTTCTAAAACTTGCATATTTGGATTCCTTGTCGTTTTCTGATTCTAAATATATATACTTTTATATAATTGTGACCATTATTACCCAAGTTATGGGTCGCCAAATGTTAGTGACCTCGCAAGTGACCTCAAATTTCCCGAGGTCATATCTCTTGAACCGTTGGTCGGATTGACCTTATAATTTCAGAAATGGATTCAGGGCCCACAAACTCCCTATAAACCAAATTTCAGCAAAATCTGAGAGATGAGGGTGTTAGGCACTGGTTGATCTGACAGAGAATGACCCTAAAATGATGCATCCATATTACAACACTCCTCAAAGATCAAAATACAAAGCCTATGATACACTTCCTGCAAGGTAGCAAACAATTAAATATACTGCTTTACTGAATGTTTGAAGAACAATAGGCTAGAATGTACTGCAAGTCAACAAATAAGCTTATTAAGACTGACCCATATCAATTAGCCAAGCACTATCCCACAATATGGGAAATCTTCACACCTTCAAATCACAAATCTTGACACTAAACAATCAAAGTTAAAATGTGAAGGTAGGCCTATGATAAACTATCCAACAGAAATAGAAAATGTGCTTCACTTCAAAGCAGCCCTAAAACTGGGAGATTCTTAATAGCATATGTCCACTGCATTGTCTTCATTCTCTGATGTGAGATATGATAAAATGGGTATCAAAGACAGAGGGGATGGAGAAAATGCTAATTTAATGAAGAAACCCTGAATCTCACCCCCAATGATTTTCAACTTCTGATTAATCAGACATTTCCATTAATTAAGATCATGAAGAATGAACTTCGTGACAAATGACATCTAAAACCAATTTTGTTTCTGAAAAGTTATCTACAGACCTACAGAAGCTAAGGCTAACAAAGACCCTAAGATCGACTAAGTTTAGCTTGAGAATCTGTTAGCAAGGGAGATTAAAAAATAGGTTTAAACATAGGTTTAACTAGTGTGAATGTTTTTACCTTTAAAGGAGAGAGCTTCTGATTTTCCGATGGATCTCCTAAGATTGTAAAGCCATGTGCTTGCCCATTTGATTCATTGAGTTTAAGAGGGTTAACAAGTTTATCTAATTTAAGACCTTCAAATTCAGCTTCAGATCCAGCATGAATGGGTACTAAAGGAAGAATTAATAATTAAAATACTATAGCCTAAAATACTGATAATACCTGTAAATAAAAATCTTTTAAACTTGAAATATACTTCAACATAAATTACTAAATTGAATGAATGGTGCAGACCTGTGTAGATTTTACATATACATATACGGTACTCATCTAACGCAAAATTTATCCCCACTAACGTTCAAAAACCACCTCTTCAATGGAAGCCAAGGGTACTAGCCATTACAATACAACAGGATAAAGGTTAACACAACCTGTCATATATTTAAACCAAGGAAATGTGTAATGCTTTTGTGTCAAGAGGCATTATATATTTTCCTCAGTTGTTTAAATATATGACAGGTTTGTTAACTTTTATCCTGTCACAGTATAGTAGCTAGTGCCCTTACCTTCTATTCATGAGGGAGTGGGTTTCAACCCTGGTTGAGGCAAATTTTGCAGTATACAAAAATTATCTATGTTCATGCATGATATCCCCCTATATATATGTATATATATATGGGAATGAACTCAGAATGGTCCCCTGAGTTTTTTATGATACACACAGACAGTGCATGGAACCAGGAACTCTTCTGGATAATTAAATCCACTATAGTCTGAATAAGTAATGGTAAATGACAAATACCATAGTTTTTCTTTTTCATGATGCAAGCCCAACGTGGGCAACGGGTCACTCGCAAAGAGGTCCCATAAACATAGCTTCCCTCACCAGCTATCTGCAAAGCAGACAGGATCCAGCTTTGGGACATGGATCTAGGGTTTAAAGCAGCCTAGCCCTGCTACATTTAGAACCTCAATATAAGCAAAAGACTCGCTGCCTTCACGTCAGATTGAACACATCAAAGAAAAAGGGGTAACTATTATATTTTTAGCCAAAAACCAAAACTTAAACCTCAACTGGCAGAATTGAGCATCCACTTTTCACTTGCCTTGAAAAGTGGATACTCAATTCTGCCAGTTGAGGTTTAAGTTTTGGTTTTTGGCTAAAAATATAATAGTTACCCCTTTTTCTTTGATGTATTCAATCTGACGTGAAGGCAGCGAGTCTTTTGCTTATACTGAAGTTCTAAATGTAGTAGGGCTAGGCTGCTTTAAACCCTAGATCCATGTCCCAAAGCTGGATCCTGTCTGCTTTGCAGATAGCTGGTGAGGGAAGCTATGTTTATGGGACCTCTTTGCGAGTGACCCGTTGCCCACGTCGGGCTTGCATCATGAAAAAGAAAAACTATGGTATTTGTCATTTACCATTACTTATTCGGACTATAGTGGATTTAATTATCCCAGAAGAGTTCCTGGTTCCATGCACTGTCTGTGTGTATCATAAAAAACTCAGGGGACCATTCTGAGTTCATTCCTATCTTGAAATGGACATGTTATGTGCCGTGAAAAGTGGATGCTCAATTCTGCCAGTTGAGGTTTAAGTTTTGGTTTTTGGCTAAAAATATAAGTTACCCCTTTTTCTTTGATGTATTCAATCTTACGTGAAGGCAGCGAGTCTTTTGCTTATATTGAGGTTCTAAATGTAGCAGGGCTAGGCTGCTTTAAACCCTAGATCCATGTCCCAAAGCTGGATCCTGTCTGCTTTGCAGATAGCTGGTGAGGGAAGCTATGTTTATGGGACCTCTTTGCGAGTGACCCGTTGCCCACGTCGGGCTTGCATCATGAAAAAGAAAAACTATGGTATTTGTCATTTACCATTACTTATTCGGACTATAGTGGATTTAATTATCCAGAAGAGTTCCTGGTTCCATGCACTGTCTGTGTGTATCATATATATATATATATATTAGGGTGGTCCAAAAAGTTAAAGCATCGACTAAGTTCTCTCCACAAGGTTGGTTTTATGCCTCTTGGTGTGGACAGTATTTGTGCAAAGTTTCACGTTATTCGGTTAATATTTAGGGGTCGCCCCACTTGCCCCCTTTTTGAAAATTTGGGAAAATATATAGACAACTGAATAACTAAATTTTTTTTTGGTTCTCAAAGAATATGAAAGAAAACAGTAAGACAATAGGACATGATAATGGGTGTATCTTCATTATTTCTTCTGCATCAGTCGCCTTGGATGGTATTGGTATCTGTTTTCGGTGGGTGGCTACGAGTTGTAGGAGGTACTGCTTCTGGTCCTCGTTTCGTGTCAAAGTGTCATTGTAGCATTGTGCGAGAGCAATACCTCGCTCAGCAGCATCATTGACGACTTTCATCTTTAAGGCGCGATCTCTAAGTTCCCTGTAGTTCTTGTCATTTGGCCATTCCCGTGGATCTTTTTGAAGTAACTGGCGCGCTTCCTCCTTACTTCCAACTTTCAAGGCACCAAAGAGGGTCAATGTCCTTTTCGTGATGAAGGATGCCACATCATTTTCAACACCAGCTTCCACCATGTCGATTCGTCGGGGGCAGCCATTCTTTTGGGGATGTTGGAGGTGTTGAACCATTCTCCTTTTGGTATCAGGATCGATCCTATTATCGAAGAAGGCCAGTCCAATCAGATGCTCCGACAAGTACCACAGGTGGCGTCTTAGAGCTGTCTTCGCCGCTTGTGCAGCTCCTCCGTGTGGATATTTTTCCAGAAGATGCAGCATTTTGAGATCATTGAGAGGAGCTTGTGTCCCCATTGGCGCTTCATGCCAGTACTTGACGTAAATCAGACTGACAAATAAAGCCAGCTGAGTCACGTTTCGTTCTTCGCGTGCTGTGAGCTTGAATTGATAGTAAAAGAGGTAGATTTTGAGCGCATAAATCGCCTTCGCTATCCATCTCGCGTGGTGCATGGGACCCGGAGCTCGGATAAAGAGTTGACCACCAGTCTTTCCCCCCAGGAAGAGCAAAGATAGTTCAAGGAACTCCTTGTAGTCGTCACGAGGTTGGCTTGCATGAAGAGCGTTAGGTAAGTAAGTGAGCATCTCTTTTCTCATCTCTTGGAGTTGAGGGTTCTCGAACAAGCTGTCCGATGCTGAGACAAATGCTTCGTGGGAGAGAGATGGCCATTCCTTTTGAAATCGCTTAAAAAGGCCTGTTTCAGGACTTCCTGTTGAGCCAAATATTGAGGCAAAGACATCAGCAAGTACGACTTCAAGTATATGATGTCGACAACCGATCCAAACTAGCTCGTGACCCAATGCTTCTTCAATCCTGACACAGGCTCCGCGATGTAAACCCGTGTTTGACGCAGTGGTATCGAAGACGAGACCTCTCACATGCTGTTCCACGTTCCATAATTTCATAGTTTGAAGGCATGCCTGGGCCTGTGCTTCTCCAGTTCCTTGTTTCATCTTTGGGACACCAAGCAGCTTCTCCTGTCCATTGAATGTTATAAGGATTGCTATCCGATGCACATTCGTCTTCTTCCCTTCAATGCCAGGGAGAAGCTTTCTGTCCCAATGGAGAAGGACAGGGTCTTCTAGAGAGAATGATTCTAGGTCTTCTCGAGCTGCCTGTTCTCGCCCACTTTCTCTGTAGCGATGAATAGAGCTCCGAGAGCACGTCATCCCAGACAGATCATGCCCCGCAGCCTGTAATACAGCTCCAGTTACGAAAACAGCATTCCGGTCAGAAAGATTGGTGCGACCCATTGCTCCAATGACTTCTGGAGATTGGAAAATGTTCGTAACCTTGTTCTTGGGACGCTTTGGTGCCGGAGCTTCAGACGAAGAAGGAATCGGAACCGATGGTCTATAGTCGTCGTCGTCTTGCGAAAAAAGGAAGAAGAAGAGGAGGAAAGATCAATTGATGACACTCCTGCTTCTTCCAAATCTTTCTGTGTTGCTTCATGCCTTGCCTTCCTCTTGGCTTCCTTCTCCATTCTGGATCGCTTTCTGTCCTCTTGTGTAGTCATTTCCTTATCAATGCCAGCCATGCTGCAGAATTGACGTCCTTGGCGCTGCATGGACAGGAAATTTCGGTCCTCAACATTGACGATTGTGCTCATGGCATCACTGGTTGCGATGTCAAACAGTTCCTGGATGTCCGCTTTGAAGATGTCTTCATTCATTCTATTGCTGGCATGTTGCCTGGTCCTGTGCTTCTTGAGTGTTTTGTAGCGGTCTAAAAGCTTTGAAAGCTTATGGACACAGGAGTCGATCGTTGAGTTGGGATCCGCGCTTGGGTCCAGACTTCAATCACCCTCTGGCATGCCTGGTTCAGACTGTCGGAGGTGGTTTGCTTTTGATTGATGTGGTGGTATTGCCCCAAGAGGAGGGCGTCAAGGCATGTAGGGAGCCTTGACGTGGATAAAGTTCCAGTTGCCATCCCTAGAAGCCAAACTTTTGGAATTAATCGAGTTTGAGCCATCGGACCTACGGAAGAAAAAGTACATTATATAATATATTATTCAGAGTGGGGCGACCTCTAAATATTCGCCAATCACGCTGCAATTTTGCACAGACCATGTGGACACTAAATGGACAAAAACCACACTTGTGGAGACTATCTAAGACAATTTTGAAATTTCCCCCTATGGATTTGGACCACCCTAATATTATATATATATTATATATATATATATATATATATATATATATATATATATATATATATATATATATATATGCGCCTGGTGGTGGTGTAGTGGTTAACGTCACTGACTAGGAATCAATTGGCCCAGGATCAAGACTTGGTGACAGCAAAACCCAGTTATTCATCCTTTCACACAATAAAAAGAAAGTGGTTGGTAGATAAATGGGTACCCTGGGTGGCTTAGTGGTTAAGATGCTGGGCTACTGGTGGGGTCTGGTTCAGATTCCACATTAAACTGTAGGTCTAAGTTGGAGTGAAAAGCTTGACTATTGTCAGAATGAATGAATTTCACAATTAAACGTGAAATGAATGAATGATGCAAACCCACAAGGAAAAAGAAAAATGATTCCAAGGCTTTTCATGTATTCAGAAGTACACCTCATCAGGGAATGAAGGGAGAGGGTCTAGGAAAGTTAATCAGCCACAATTCACCACCCACAATTCATCACTCATACATTTCACTGCAATACAATTCATCACCCATACAATTCACCGAACATACATATGTTTATATACACACATTTTATATTATTTATATATATATATTAGGGTGGTCCACTCTTATAGGGGTGGAATTTTTTTTTGTGATTTGTTTTTATTGCTGGGTTGTAACTTATGAGGATGGATGGGAAAACACCTCTGGGAAAGTTTTATTTGAATCAGTTAATTTGTAGTGGTAGCACATGACACTTGAAGTTTTGGTATAATCTGAAAATCACAGCAAAGTTAATCTTGGTGACAGTACATGACTATTAGGGTAACTAACAATTCCGAAATGAATTGACTAACAATTCCCTCTGCACCTCATTTGATCTTTGTTTTCTCACCCAGTTGCCAGGCTGACTTCAGTGGTTGGGGAAACTGCTTCCTGTAGTTAGCAACAACTTGCAGGAGATACTGCAGTTGTTCCTCATTCCTGTGTGGCAGCCGTGTATTCATTAATGAGAGCAACCCCCCTCTGCATGATCGTTCGACAGAGAGGTTTGCCACTGATTTCTTCGCTATTTGGTAATCAGGATCACTGTCCCAATCCCGCACCTCCTTCCTCAGGTATCCCACACCTGACCCCAGAGACAACAGCAGTCTTTTTGAGTTTGCTGTTGCTAGTGACTGGATTGAAGCCCCCTCAGCAACACCTTTCCTTCAACTTCCTCCATCGCCTTTACCATTGCTGTTTTAGTCTCTTCAGACACCTCAGGATCGAAAATCGCGAGGCCCACCATCTCCTCCGAAAGATACCAAAGATGACCGCTGAGTTTTTTTAATGCCACTTCCAAATTTTGGGGTCATGGTATTCCCGAAGACTCTGCAGAAGACTGAGGTCGCTGCGAGGCGCAGCAGCAGTATTGGCGCTGTCATCCATGCCTGCAGGTAGATGGAAACAGCAAAGACACTGACATCCTTAAGACACTTTTGCTCTCATGGAGTGAGGGCTGGGATTTGTCCCTGAACAGCCACATCTTCAATGAATAGATCACCTTAGATAACATCTGGCTTGGTGCATGGGGCCAGGTCGCTTGAAGGTGTAGTTGTCAATGCTCCCTCCCAAGAAAATGATGGACAGAGCGAGGAATTCCTGATAGTCATCTCAAAAGGATTTTGAGGAGTGTTTTTCCTCAGCAAAGCGGAGAATCCAATCTCTAATGGGGGCCAAGAGTCGATGCACCTCTTCATCATCCCATCCGGTGCCTATGTTCCTGTGTCGATGAAGGTCCATTTGCTCTGAAACCTGCTGAACAATGGAACATCAGGTCCACTCGTTGGGCCATAGCAAGCAGTGAAAACTCCACCGATCATCACTTCCATGATGTGATGACGGCAGGCAAAATGGAGAAGGTCTTTCTTCAACTTCTGCTCCAACAACACACACGCTCCATTCAAACGACCAGCATTGGAGGCAGTGGTGTCGAAACACATCCCCACGACATATTCTTCGAGGCCCCAATCAGTCAATAATTCAAAAACTGCGCTGGCTTGGTGTTCTCCTGATCCAGTTGGTATTTTGGGGACTCCAAGGAGCTGAGATTGACCCGAAAAGGAGGAAATGAGCACAGGCAGCCGATCCACATGCGCATGGTCTCTGGTGTTGAGGAGGTCTGGAATAAGTTTTCCATCCCAGTGGATGATTGCAGGACCGGACTGAAAGGAAGCTTTTAGGCTACTGCAGATCATGATCCGATGTCATTCTCTCTGCCATTTGATGGAGGTCCGGGTGATGTTAAAATTCATTGGGCTGTGGCCAAGGCTCATTGCAGTCTCTGCTATTATGTAGGTTGCCATCCTGTCCGTAGTGTGTGTCTGATCTAGGGCAGCAGCTAGATTTGATGTTATCACATTCTTAACTCTTTTCACCTGTTTTGGAGGTCACTTTCCACCTTTTGCCCATTCATCTTCGGTGGAGGATGACTCGTCAGTGACTGAGGATTCTGTTGAGGACACCAATACTGCTGTACCCGACGTTGATGCACCTTCATTGACTGCCTGCAATACAATCGAAGAAAATGGACAATTAGTGTTAACGAACAACCTAATCATTGCAATCAAATGAAAGTAGGAATTTGAAGAACAATCTCACCTTTCTCTTTCGCATCTCCTCCTCCATCTTCCTGTGGGCAGCTTGTTTTTCTTTTTCTGCTGTTTTTCTGTCTACTCCCACCATGCATCCCTGTCTTCCAGGCTCTCGCTGGGCCAGCAAGAAGGCCTTGTCTTCTGGGTTTTTGATTAGAGACAAGGCATCAGCATGTGCCATATCAAATAGGTTCCGAAGTGTCTCCTTGAATCCCTCTTCGTTGTACACCTAAATATAAATAATAAATATATATAATATATATATGATAAATGTATTGACTATTGTACAGTATAATATGTCATACTCTCGAGAAACTATTTTATTTATCATTGATCATCCAACTCACCTGCTTCTGGCTCCTCCTCATTCGTCCTTTTTTTATTTTGATCCAATCTTGGTGAAGGTCCAAGATCTTTTGGATTCCTTTATATTTTTCCCTTGTCGGGATTCGAGCTTTGTTCCAAAATATTCAAGTTGACCCCACACTACTTGAGCACTTTCCTTCAACTCCTTCTTGAGATTAGTGTGGTGATGAAGGAAGCATGACAATACTTCTCCACGTGATGGTAATTTGCTTCCAAGAAGCTTGTCCTTCACTTTATCTCCTTCAAGGAGATAAAAGCAAGAGCTTCGAACTTGTCATCATATATCCAACCACTAAACACAACCAATGAACACTACACCAATAATCTGTCAAGGAAAAGATGTATTACTGGAACTGGAACATAATATACAAGTAAATCTACTAGGTAGTGCAAAAGTGCAAAAATGAAGTAGTGTGTGCTACCCCTAAAAAGTGATTGATTTGGGAAAAAATTGGCCAGAGATGTTTTCTCATTCATCCTCACAAGTTACCACCCGGCAATAACAAAAAATCAAAACTTCAATTTTATGGACCACCCTAATATATATATGTGTGTTCACCCCAACAAAATAAGAATGAATGAGAAAATGTTTGAAACAATATTTAGTTATTTACTAAAACCACAATAAAGAAATGTGTCAAATATTTATTTATTAAAACCATACTCAATAAAAAGTATTTGCGAAAGTTATGTCTATTATCGTGGTTACTTTTTTCAAAGGTATTTAGGTCTAAGCCTATCTCTCTTGATCTTTTAACGAACCTTTGTTTACAAAAAAGTTGATTTTGGTACTTACATATTATTGGGACTACCAAACATTTTATTATGTATTTTTGCTCTCATCATTTTCATTTAAACTAACAAAAATATCATAACTTAACCTAACCAATCATCAAGGGTGTACAGTTGACTTAACCAGGCATTCAATTAACCTAACCGGGCATTTTCCATTTTATTTTGTTTAAAACACATTCTAATGTGAAATATTGTGAGCTATCCCTCTTATATGTTCAACAATACAATGCTCTGAATCGCACAATTGCAATATTTTCTTTTGAGGTTCATGGCCACCTCTGTACTGTTCAATTCTGATTTCACTTAAAGTTTGTTCTTTCTTAAGGCACTCCAGAAATTTCCAAATATTTAGATGATGGGCAGCAATCTGTTCTTCTGGGCGATGAATTGTAGACAGTGAATTATCCTGAGCAATGATTTGTGGGTGATGATTTGTGGGTGATGATTTTTCCGGATACCGAAGGGAGAAGGCGAGATGATAAAAATATATACCATATTTTTCGGTGTACAAGATGCACTTTTTTTCCAAAAAAAGGGGTCTCAAAATCACCCTGCATCCTATACACCAAAGGTCATATTATTACCTTTATATGGTCTAGAACAGTGATGGCGAACCTTTTTATCCAAGTGTGTCACTCGCATACATGCATTTTAAATTTAACTACAAAATCATAGATAGCTGACTTATTAATCGAAAGTACTAGGACATAGACGATTTATTGCAGTTTTTCATCAGAATACCAAACATTTTCAACATCCATCGCGTGTCACCTGAAACCCTGCGGCGTGTCACTGCTGACACGTGTGTCATAGGTTCGCCATCACTGGTCTAGAAGAACTGATGGATTTTTACAAAAATTCATCATCTCTTAGTCCCTCCTGACTGTGTATTGGTTTGGCCAATTTTACACTAAGTTTCTACTCTTCCCAACCCACTGATAACAAGAAAAACAGTACCTATTGCATAATGATTTACTTTTATGTTTTATAACATATAGTATAGTCTCCTGTATACTTAATACTATTTTCTTATAATGAGTATGGGTGAAAGAAAATGTATCACCATACTTTTGATGGAGGGCTTTAACAAAAGTCAGCCTCACTGGTAGAAAATTACGGACATTTTCTGACATCTAGGCAGTTGGTCATAATTTTTTTCCTGAAAAAAGGCCTTGAAAATAGGGGTGCGTCTTATACAAAGGTGCGTCTTATACACCACAAAATACGGTACATATGTACAACAGGATGGAAAAATAAAAAGATTAGCACCTGATTAACAAGAGTTAATTAGAGGCAAAAGGTATTTTAACAGGATATTATTAATTTTATACATTCCTGCACTGTTATTGAAATTATTTTTAAAATGGATAAATGCACATTCTAGAATGTTCCTTTTAATTATATCTGTGTTTTTAATGAGTGCTTTAGAACCATCCCACTTGATACTATTACATTTATACATATGGTTAAACAATGCATTAAAATTATTTGCTGTTCTACACCCATATTTATGCTGTTTACCCTAATATCTAACATTTTACCCATTTGGCCTATATATACTGAGTTACATTGTGTGCACCTGATTGAATACACACAACCAACCACATTATCCAGGATACTAATTGCTTTAAGTAAAGTTGGAAGATATTGAAAATTAACATGGTAAGGTAGGCTAAGGATATTTTTACATTCAAATTCCTTTACAGTTACACTATTATAATACCTATTCTTGGCTTTCCTGAGGCAGTTATCTAAAAATGAAATAGGATAACATAATTTAGTACCAATATTCATGATATTGCATAACTCAGAATCTAAAAATTCAGGACTGACTACTCTCAATGCTCTAAGAAACATAGCAGAGAAAATAGAAGATTTAATCCCCTTTCACCACTCACCAGTATTAGCTAACTTGTATATAGAGTTTCTTGAAAGCAGAATTTTGCCTACTATTGTTAATTTTAACCTTGTTTGGTACAGGTATATAGACGATATTTTATGCTTTTGGCCTAACAATTTGGATGTTGACTTATTTCTTGGTAGACTCAACAATTTAGTCCCATCTATTAAGTTCACAGTTGAAAAAGAAAATGATGGAAATTTATCTTTTCTGGATCTAAAAATTCAGAGATGCTTTAATCAGTTCAAATTTGAAGTTTTTTGTAAGCCTACTAATAATAAAGTCTTGTATGCATTTTTATTCTGATCAACATCCCTCAATTAAATCTTCTATTTTCTCTGCTATGTTTCTTAGAGCATTGAGAGTAGTCAGTCCTGAATTTTTAGATTCTGAGTTATGCAATATCATGAATATTGGTACTAAATTATGTTATCCTATTTCATTTCTAGATAACTGCCTTAGGAAAGCCAAGAATAGGTATTATAATAGTGTAACTGTAAAGGAATTTGAATGTAAAAATATCCTTAGCCTACCTTACCATGTTAATTTTCAATATCTTCCAACTTTACTTAAAGCAATTGATATCAATATAGTCTTTAAGTATAATAATAGTGTTAAATCATGCCTAATAAAGAATAGCCTGGATAATGCAGTTGGTTGTGTGTATTCAATCAGATGCACACAATGTAACTCAGTATATATAGGCCAAATGGGTAAAACAGCATAAATGTGTGTGTAGAACAGCAAATAATTTCAATGGATTGTTTAACCATATGTATAGATGTAATAGTATCAAGTGGGATAGTTCTAAAGCACTCATTAAAAACACATAATTGAAAGGAATATTCTACAATGTGCACTTATCCATTTTAAAAATAATTTCAATAACAGTGCAGGAATGTATAAAATTAACAATATCCTGTTAAAATACCTTTTGTCTCTAATTAACTCTTGTTAATCAGGTGCTATTCTTTTTATTTTTCCATCCTGTTGTACATGTGTATATATTTTTTATCATCTTGCCTTCTCCCTTCATTCCTCGATGAGGCGTACTTCTGAATACACGAAAGGCGTTGGAATTATTTTTCTTTTTCCTTGTGGTTTGCATCATATACAGTAAAACCTGTTTAATCTAGACTCTTTTTATCTGGAAATCTGCTTAATCCAGACTGGTTGACCACTCCGGACTATTTCTTGCTAATCAGGACTGAGTCTGGATTAACCAGAAATAGTCTGGATCACCCATGTGTTAGCAAACTTAAAACACTTTTGAATCACAAACCTGCAGTATAATATATATTATTCATCTTACTGGCTTGCACACTAATTTACTATTTACAGTACACTTAACACTTAATGTAGACTGTACACTATATACAGTAGACTCGCAACTTACGCGGATTTTTCTTACGCAGTTTCAACTATACACAGGTTATAATTTTACAATTTCCAATTTCAGAAAATATAAATCCAAATTTCAAAAAACATAAATAAAAATATATAAAATAAAAATATAAAAAATAGAAAGAAGAATTCAGGAAATTGGTTGAGGAAAATGAATATCTTCCAGAGCAGGTCTTCAATGCTGACGAAACAGGTTTGTTTTGGAAGAAAATGCCAACCAGAACCTACATTTCCAAGTCTGAGAAGCAGGCCCTGGGGTTCAAGGCTGCAAAGGACCGTGTCACCCTCCTGCTGTGTGGCAACACAGCAGGGCATATGATAAAGCCAGGCTTGATTTATAGGTTCGCCAACCCTCATGCTCTAAAGGGAAAAAATAAGAATCTCCTCCCCATTTTCTGGCAGTCAAACAAGAAAGCCTGGGTGACAGCAATAGTTTTCCTTGAGTGGTTCCACAAATGTTTTATCCACGAGGTAAAGAGCTACCTAGAGAAGCTGGGCCTGCCTTTCAAGGTGTTGCTGGTCATTGACAACGCACCAGGCCACCCGGATGCCATAAAATTCGCACACAATGATGTTGAGGTAGTATTCCTTCCACCCAACTCTACCTCCATCCTCCAGCCTCTCAACCAGGGTGTGATTTGGTGCTTTAAGGCAGCGTACACACATCTCACCTTCGTCCACATTTGCAATGCCATGAAGAATGGCACTAACAAGTGTGTTATGGCATGCTGGAAGGAATTCAACATTGCCAATTGCATCACTTTTGTGAAGGAGGCCATGAATGCACTGAAACCAGGGTCAGTTAATTCTTGTTGGCGGGCACTGTGGAGTGACTGTGTGCGTGACTTCAAAGGATTCCCTACAATCGACTCTGAAGTAAAGGACATCGTGAAGGTGGCCAGGGCTGTAGGCAGTGATGGGTTTGAAGACATGGCCAAGCAGGAAATTGAGGAGTTCATTGAAGGGCACAGGGAAACTCTGACTGATGCTGAGTTGGAGGAAATAGTGAGAGTGGACGAAGAAGGCGGCGACGGCGGTGGCGACGATGATGAAGAACAAGAAGAGTCAGCATGTTGGGATATACACAAGTTTAGTGAATTGTTTCAGGTGACTGAGCACTTGAAAAACTTAGTGTCTGAGTATGACCCCTCTATGGAGCGCAGCATCAACTTCTCACGAGGTCTTACAAGCCTTATGACTCAATATAATAATATGTTCCAGCAGCTTAAGAAACAAAAATGACAGCTTCCCATCACCATGTTCTTGAAGAAAACCTCACCATCAACATCATCAGCAGATCAGCCAATGCCCTCAACTTCTCGCAGTGACCTTGAGCTGCCCACATACTCCCCTGCATCATTATCTGAGCTTGATGATCCTCCCACAGTGACGTGGGAAGGGGATGAATAAGCTCAAAACAACAACACCCAGAAACGCCTGTCTCCATAAGCTCATCATTCATAATTGTACAGGTATGTTATAATGTATATGTACGTATAACAGAGTTAGAATATATAGTGATTTAAGGGCGATTTAGGGGATTTTTTTTGGTTTCTGACTTTACGCAGGATCCCAGGAACATAACCCCTGCGTAAGTTGTGAGTCTACTGTACACTACTATATACACTGCACACAGCTTGGGCAATGGTCTTAGGGAGGGACAGGTGGGTGTGCAACACGTGGGTGATCCAGACTCTGCTCTTATAATCCGGAGTCTGGATTAACCAGAATTTGACCAGGCTTCATCCAGGAATTTGCTTAATATGGACTGGATTTCCCCCCAATTAGTCCGAATTAAACAGGTTTTACTGTATATATATATAATATATAATATATTATATATATATATATATATATATAATTATATATATATATATATATATATATTATATATATATATATATATATATATGAGGAAATGTCAAAATGCACCATTTGACTCTTTGGGTATTTCTAAGTAGAAAGTATTATATCGACATGTGCCTGATTCCCAACTGTTACCGAGATACAGGCCTCTACATTTGGGTAACTAAAACATAATAAAAAGCCGATCTTAGATAATATTCAATGACATTTAATGATACATTGGCAACTGTGCAGATCCTCACATTATTTATTTACATTATTTATTTAGGTACGTCTTAACACCTGCTCACTGAGTCACGTTTCTTTTCAGGGTTTGTTGTGTACTCTGCAAATGTGGAGGTGCAGTGCTCAAGCAACATTTTAAGCCATGCCAGCTGGATGCATTCATAAACCTCAGAAATTAAATTAACTTCCACATTTTCCTGGCAAGACTCAATGGATCGGAGGCTCGCCGCATGCATTGAAGGAGGAGGGGGTCACTCTGAAACCATTCTGCAATAAGTGCAATAGTGTGTTGTATGTTTGTATTTTTTGTAAACCACAAGTGTCATTAAATAGTATCTAAGATCGCCTTTTTATTATGTTTTAATTACCCAAATGTAGAGGCCTGTATCTCGGTAATGGTTGGGAATCAGACCCATATCGATATAATACTTTCTACTTAGAAATACCCAAAGAATGAAATGGTGCATTCTTGACATTTTCTCCTGGGACACAATGTGTGTGTGTGTGTGTGTGTGTGTTTGTGTGTGTGCATATATATATATATATATATATAAAGAAGAACGCTTGTATAGAAGAGCGTTCCACACAAGATGAGGGAGAATGAACAAATAAAAAATGAGGTACCTCCCGGGAATCAAACCCGGGATCATCCAATTGCCGGTCAGATATGCTATCCACTACACCAAGGACCTCGATCAATCAGAAGTCGTAATTCTCCTACATACAAGCACAAACCAATGCCCTGAGGGGGCACCTTGAATGTATATATGTACGGTATGACATGCGAAGGTGCCCCTCAGGGCATTGGTTTCTGCTCGTATGTAGGAGAATTACGACTTCTGATTGATCGAGGTCCTTGGTGTAGTGGATAGCATATCTGACTGGCAATCGGATGATCCCAGGTTTGATTCCTGGGAGGTACCTCATTTTTTCATTTGTTCATTCTCCCTCCTCATCTTGTGCAGAACGCTCTTCTATACAAGAGTCGTTCTTTACATTAATTATACTGTGTGTTGTTTGCAGTTAAAATGTATGTATGTATGGCATGCGAAGGTGCCCCCTCAGGGCATTGGTTTCTACTCGTATGTAGGAGAATTACGACTTCTGATTGATCGAGGTCCTTGGTGTAGTAGATTGCATATCTGACCAGCAATCGGATGATCCCGGGTTTGATTCCCGAGAGGTACCTCATTTTTCATTTGTTTGTTCTCCCTCCATCTTGTGCGGAATGCTCTTCTATACAAGCGTTGTTCTTTACATTAATTATACTGTGTGTTGTTTGCGGTTGAAATATATATATATATATATATATATATATATATATATATATATTATGCCCAAACATCCAAATTGCTGAGCGTGAAAAAAACAGCCACAATGCATTATGGATGCACCTAAGTGACCACACACCAATGTTAGATATTTTTTTGCTTCATGGCCATTCTCAAACAACCCCAACATCATGTGGATGATTCAGATATGACCACAACGCATTGTGGATGATTTAAAAATTATTGAATGCCCAGTTAGGTTAATTGAATGCCTGGTTAGGTCAACTGTACACCCTTGACAATTGGTTAGGTTAAGTCATGATATTTTCATTAAAACTAACAAAAATATCATGGCTTAACCTAACCAATCATCAAGGTCATACAGTTAACCTAACTGGGCATTCAGTTAACCTAACCAGGCACTCAGATGACCTAACCAGGCATTCAATTAACCTAACCAGTTGGTTAATTTTTACATTTATGTTTCATTCTAAAGTTGCTTAAAATTAATCAAAACCTATGGGAAAATTATTGATAATCATTTTTTAAAGGACTCTTTTTTCTAACATATCTACTTAACTTTACTTTTTAATTGGTGAATACATCGATAAATATATGTTGTGTTTATATCATTTCAATATACATCATGTTTAAATAGAGTTTGATGAAAGACATCAGTGTGTGGTTATTTCAAATCATCCACAATGCACTGTGGTCATATCCGAATTGTCCACAATGCATTGCGGTTGTTTGAGAACAGCCATGAAGTGAAAAAATATCTAACATCAGTGTGTGGTCACTTAGGTGCATCCAGAACACATTGTGGCTTTTTTCACTCACTGAGTGATTTCAATGTTTGGATGTTATATATATATATATATTAGACCCTTAACATTCACTGGTTTAACTTTCATGGTTTTGATGATTTGAAGGTGATTTTTCTGTACAATACCAATTTAACATTCATGGCATATAATTTTGACTATTTGCAGGTTAACCCACGCATCATTTATTTCCCCACATGTATCCCACACCAAAATGCCGACCCACACTCCACCCTGTGGGATGCTAGTGCACTATGCCTACAGCATTGTACATGTGAGTGCGAGTTTACTTGTTTTTAACTTGGGACTTTTGCTGACTTTTGCCCTTAACCATGGCCCCAACATCGCCATCATCCTCATTATCATCATAAGATGATCAGCATTGGTCATTTATCACCAAATTGGACATGGTGGAAACAACAATGTCTGAATTTATTACCATTAGACTTCTTTGCATGGGATTTTATCAAGTCCAAGGTTTACAAAACAAGAATTACAGATCTGCAGGATCTGCAAACCCACATTGTTGCAGCAGTCACTAAAATAACCCAGGAGATGCTTGAGAATGTGTTCCACAATGCAGTGGACAGACTTGAGATTTGCAGACACTGATGGTATTCACATTAAATTTTAGACCTAAGCTTGATAAATAAATATACAGTACATCTCATTGTTACTACATTTTTATCCTAAAATACTATTATTAGCAAAATATATAGTGACTTTTTGGATCAACCTGTATATATATTTGGTGGGGGAGGGGGTCAGTATTTTATTGCCAACTCTGAGGCTAGTTGCCTCATTTTACTTATAACTTAGTATAATTTCAAACCATGACCCACCACAGAAGTAAAAAATTCACAAAGTCCAAGCTAGGACTCAATCCCATGACCTCCAGATTACCAGCCCAGCACCTTACCCACAAGGCAACACAGAGTATGATAGCCCTGAATTAATACTTCTAATTAGGAAGTATGGATGACCATAAAATAGTCATGTTACCCATTTTATGATATTGGGAATTCACTACAATCATTACAAGGCAAAGTGGATGATGAAGTCATTAGCTTCATTAGTATTTTTTTTATAGCAACTGCTACAACTGCAGTGGTAGAAAGAATTTTTCTTCATTTGAAATAGGATTGATGTGCATAAAGCAGGAAGCTTGTGTTCTCATATGAAGTACTGAGGCAAGGAATCAATATCAAAGATGATTAAATGTTTGATAAAATTAGGTACAATAATTTGAAAAACAAATAGGCTAAAAGTAAAATGGAAATATTTAATTTTGAAATGCTATTACTTTATTACCCAAAGAGAAAATACTCTTTCTAGATTCTATCTAGTCATACTAAGGTAAACTCTATGGCCAGGCCAGGTCAGACTTGCCAAGCCAAACTGTTTCATTTTTATTTATTTATTTACTCTGTTTTGTTTGACATTCTTAAACAATTTTATAAACAAAAAAAGAATAAATTTTTAAAGAAATGTTTCATTTTGTTTATCAGTCCAATTGCTATATAATAGGATTAATAACTGAAAATTAATAAAAGTATTAAAAATAAAAAATATTAATTTTTATATTTAAACCAGTGGATTTTTCTTACCCTATATATAACATGAACAGGCATGATTTTGTATTGGGGCCAAATGAAAAATTACCCCCACCAGGATTGGAATCCACTACCTTTTGAGTAGGTGAGAGTGCTAAGCACTATGCTATGACAGAACAAAAATGAATACAACCTGATAAATATTTCATTACCTGAGGAAACATTTTTTACACCAGAGGTGTTTTATGCATCAATCTCATTCTACCTCTACTCAAGTTAATGGCCAGAATTTCACTCAAATTATCTGGTGCAACAATGGGGACCCATCATACCCTGAGTGATTAGTGCCCTTACCTTCTACTCAAGTGGAGGAGGATTTGAAGTCTGTCTGTCTATGTGGTAATAACTCTGCATTTATATTTTTACGTTATTCACCTTTGAATGATAGTCTCATGTGAGTCTTGTCACTCCATCTAATTATATGGTACTTGTAGTTTATTAAATGAATATGGTTTCAGTAATGCTATTATGTTAGTACTGTAGGGTCAGGTGGGGTAATTTCACCGCAAAACGAGGTTCTCTCTATATTGTAGTAAGCATAATTAATGATTTCCAAATGTTACTATATTTTTTATAGCTACATTGAGGCCTTTGGCTACACCAACCTGTGCTTTGTTTCATTTAAATAATAATAAGGGGGGCTACAACACCCCATTGAAAATTATTAGTCAGCATGGCAAAATTACCCTGCCAGTGGGATAATTTCACCAAACTTCCAATTTTTTTTTTTAAATACATTTGAACAGCATCTATGAGATTATTGAGCAATCATTTATGAGTAGGGATGATTATAATAACGTCCAATGAAGTCTATGTGGTTACCTAATGAAATGATCATGATGAACTTTACTACTTTGGGGCTAAATACTGAGCAAACTTTCAGTCAATGGCATCCATCACAGATTCTGAGATGTAAAGAAGTTATCATCTACAGCAGTGGTTCTTAACCCCTGGGTCATGACACAAAATTGGGTCACCAAGCCATTTTGATTGAGTCATTAAATTGTCATTTATCATTTATTTATGTTATCCCTAATTATTTACCATTATTTATTTTATTATCTATTACAAGTGAACTGTTTGAAGGCATGGGTCACTGAGCTAGCCCTGTGACCAAAATTTGGGTTGCAGCCTAAAAAGGTTAAGAACCACTGGTCTAGTGTCAGTATGGTATGGTAATTATTGCTATTAACATAATAATTACTCTCACATTTTATCAATTTGATATTCTTCAAAAATGTACAAAAAAAATCTTCCTCCAAAGGCCATTATTTTTGAGGATATGGGTATTTATATACAACTTTTTCACAGTGCAGCAAAATTACCCTGCCTTACCCTACTATATTAACTTACATGCTAGTTCTGCTAATGTAAGTTCTGTGAGGTGTGAAAATCCTTGATCAAGATGAACAGGTTGGCGACATCTCTGACAGATAAAATTAACTGTTACTTGTGGATCCATTGGAGAGAACACGTTCCTCTATTCTCAGTATTTATAATAATATCTGAAATGAAATTTAATCTGCAAATATTAAACAGTAATAGGTTGTCAAGCCTTTATTTATGACAATATTTGATAGTTAACAGTGATTATTACTAATACATAGTATTAGTATATAATAGTAACTCAAAAGTTTTTTGAAGGTTTGGTCTTGTTCTTGCCATAAATGGCTTTGGGATAAGGTTTGAATATTTATTTATATTTTGCAATTATGACAAAATCAAAGCAAGCTAAACCTACAAATTATTCTTGCATCTGGATATTTAAATTCAGCTAAACTTAGGTGTCTCAAGAGGATTAAAATCATAATGAAAATATAAAACATGACTTCACTATAGTGCCTAACATCTACCATATATTTCTGCTATTTCTATGCTATTATAATTACATAGTCTCACAAAGTTTGAAGTAGTTAAAATTAGAAAGGAAATTTAACTCTCTGAATTAGTGCCCTAAATTAATGAAATACTATACTCTCATATTTCTAATAAGGATTCACCATTTCCTACTGGGGAACCTATACTGTAGTGATTGATTGTTCAGGGTTTTGTTAACCTTCTCTTTCCACTTTTCTGCCATATTTTATGCAGCAGACTTTCAGAAACGAAGTCTAATGGAGTTTAGCCACTGCAAGGTGGTTACGCATGCCTTGTACCAACCTATAATTTGTCAATAACTCTGGTGGTTATAATGGAGTCACACACTTTTAGAAAAAGTTTTAAAGATCTTCTCTATCTCAGAGTCAGTAAAGTGATCAATCCATAATTTGGTTTACACAATCAATGGAGATGGTAACTTAAAACTGTTGAGTGAAATTACGACATTAACAATTGCATCAGTGACCCAAGAAGATTATTATTGTTTTCCCAGAACTGTTGAAGTGGTTATTCCATTTATACTGAGTGTACTTTTATTTATAATTAAAATTTAGTTTGAACTAATGCAAAATAATTTTTCTTTCATAATAAATTTAACAACCCCATAATCTGTAAACATTTCTTATCATAATTTATAACAAACATTTTCAGGAAAGAGAAAACAATAAAATGCTACTAAATTAAGGTTAATTCTCTGCAAATTAATAAAATATTAATTTGCAGAGAATTAACCTTAATTTAGTAGCATTTTATTATTTTCTCTTTCCTGAAAATGTTTGTTATAAATTATAAGAAGTGTTTACAGATTATGGGGTTGTTAAATTTATTATGAAAGAAAAATTATTTTGCATTAGTTCAAACTAAATTTTAATTATAAATAAAAGTACACTCAGTATAAATGGAATAACCACTTCAACAGTTCTGGGAAAACAATAATAATCTTCTTGGGTCACTGATGCAATTGTTAATGTCATAATATCATTCAACAGTTATAAGTTACCATCTCCATTGATTGTGTAAACCAAATTTTGGATTCATCACTTTACTGACTCTGAGATAGAGAAGATCTTTAAAACTTTTTCTAAAAGTGTGTGACTCCATTATAACCACCAGAGTTTATTCTAATAACACACCTCCAAAGGCTATGCATATAGTAAAATGGATGATAATGACAGTGAAAGGGAAGTTTAAAAATTTGGGTGAGAAAACTGATTTCTTGTAATTACAAGAAAAAGGATGTTTTAACTGACAAGTAACTATTTCATTCACTTACGAAATCCTATATGAGGGTTAGTGATTTATTTATTTTTCATTTGAGCCAAATTTTTAAAATGTTTTCCTTTATTTTTTGTGTTGTATGTATGGTTCAGAGAGGAGAGTAGGTAGTAAAATATCAAAATTTGCAGATAATATAACATTTTATTTGATTCTAAATAAAGGTGTACCTATATACAGACAAAGTTGGGGAGCACAAACTACACTAGGATAACGTGGGGGAACGTAACCTACACTAGGCACCACAGGGGGACATAAACTACACTTGCTCCAAAGTTTTATATGACAATTCATTAAGTAGCTATAATATTAGGGAAATGACAAATACAGGTTGTAAAAATTAATCAAAGCTTTTTATATTTTACAGACCATCTAAAACACAATCCTGATATAAAAACAAACCCATCAGTGTATAATTCATGAAGATTGAAGAGACAGAAGTTTATCTCAACATTTACCCTAGTTAGGTTAGGTTTGGTTAGATTTGGGGTAAATGTTCTCACCTAACCTAACTAGGGTAAATGTTAAGATAAACTTCCATCTCTTCAATCTCCATAAATTATACACTGTGCAACAATTTTTTGTTTAGGTTGATTTTTCAATCTTTCCTATATGTTTTTCAGCCACACTGATTACAGATTTGGCATCAGTTTTGCTCAGAAAACTAGTTTTTACATGGTCAAATTTAGAAATCTTACTTTTTCACCATTTTGAAGGCATTTTTCTGAGATAGCAAAAGTAATTTCAAGTGCAAAATTCAAAATGTCCCCAAAACTGGGGTTTATTAGTAATGTTTTTTATTGGTTAAGGCCCATTATTAAATATTTGTACACATTTGTTTTCTTATTTCTGTTTATAAAATGTTTTTTGTATTTTTCAGATATTTGAATTAGAATTATATAGTGATGGCTACCAATAGGCCCTGCAGACACATTACAGATTTCATTTCGTTGTTTGCAGCCATTACATCAATCCAAAGCAAGTAAAGCACAAAATTGACACAGGAACGAAGTTTTGTATAGCATATCATGCTTACTTTGGCATGCCCATGGGTGATCAAGATAAATCATGGGCACCTCACTTTTGCTGTGGAAGCTGCCATTCCACATTAGAAGGATGACTGCGAGGTACCAGAAAAGATATGCCATTTGCTACTCCTCACATTTGGAAGGAGCAAACCAATCACCATGATGATTGCTACTGCATGGTAGACATTTCACTCTACAAGAGAGGTAAAGGTCGAAAAAATGTCCTATATCCAAATATCCCATCTTCTATTGCTCCAGTCCCCCATAATGAAGATTTACCCATTCCATGCCCACCCACCATAGAGGAAAAAGAAGAAATGCCTTTAATATCCTCCGATGATGAAGATGCTGACTTTGAGGCAAGCTCCAATATGTCACCCCATTTCTCCAACCAAAAAGACAGACACAACCTAGTCAGAGATATGAACCTTACAAAAACCAATGCAGAAATTATGACATCCCACCTTAAAGAGTGGAATTTTTTGGACCCAAGTGTCAAGATCTCTTTCTACAGGAATAGGCATTTGCGATAAGCTTCTTTCTACTCCTGTTTTGCATTGAGCTCTCTTTGCTACTGATGTGATGTGAATGGCCTTTTTGCTGAGACAGGAATTGAATACAGCCCTGCTGATTGCGTTTGTTTACTGACAGTTCAACTAGAAGTTTAAAAGGCATCCTACTACATAATGGAAACATGTTTCCATCTATTCCTGTGGCTCATTCGGTTGAAATGAAGGAAGAATATGAAAATGTAAAGCAGTTGCTAGACAAAATAAACTACAGTGAACATAGATGGGATGTATGTGGAGACTTCAAAATGCTCAGATTCCTGCTTGGACTACAGGGCAGTTACACTAAATATTCATGTTTCCTCTGCCTTTGAGACAGCAGAGCAGATGGTGAGCACTTTGCAGAAAGGAATGGCCCATGGGAAATGAGCTTAATCCAGGCAAACACAATGTTCTTAATGAAGCCCTTGTTCCAACAGACAAAATTCTGCTACCCCCGCTGCATATCAAGCTTGGTCTTATTAAGCAATTCATCAAAGCTTTGGATGCTGAAAGTGATGCTCTTTATCATACACATTCAATGTTTCCCAAACTTTCTGAAGCTAAAATCAAGAGAGGCATATTTGTTGGACCTCAAGTCAGACACACGTTAGCATCTAGAGAGTTAGAAGAAAAAATGACAGCTCCTGAAACAAATGCTTGGCAGTCATTTCAGCTTGTGGTCCATGGATTTTTAGGTAACAAGAAGAATGACAACTACAAAGAGCTAGTAGAAAATCTACTCAAACACTTTCAAATGTTAGGTTGTAGAATGTCTCTAAGTTACACTATCTGGACTCACATTTAGAATTCTTCAGACCAAATTTGGGTGACGCAAGTGAAGAACATGGTGAATGTTTTCACCAAGCTATCCAAACCATGGAGAGGAGATCAGGGACAATGGGATAAAGCTATGATGGGTGACTATATCTGGTGTTTAATACAAGATAATCCACAGGATTACAAGAGAAAGTCACTCAAATGTACACTTTTAAACATTATCTGTTTAGATTTGTAAGCATATTTGTGTGCATATTATATATGGGTACATTATATATACATTATACAGGGTGTCCCATAAGTCCGGCATCATAGGAAAAATAATAAAAAAAAGGCAAAACAAAAGCTTTTATTTACAGAATGTGCTCAATATGTCCACCATTGTTTTCAGTACACAAATTCAGATGTGATACCCAGTCAGCAAGCACACAGTAAATGGTGTAAGGAGTAATGGTGTTACATGCCCCAATAATGCGCTGCCGCAAATGTTCAACACTCCTAATTTTCTCTGTGTATACCAGCGCTTTCAAGTGGCCCCAGAGATAAAAATCTAGTGGCGTGAGATCCGGGCTTCTAGCTGGCCATTCCACAGACCCTCAACGTCCTATCCAATGACCAGGGAATTGTTGGTACAGGTATTCCCTTACTTGGGTGCTGTAATGTGCAAGAGCGCCATCTTGCTGGAACCATGTTGGAAATTTCCTTCTTCATTCAAGACACTGGGAAATGCTTCTTCCTTGAGCATACGTAGGTAGGTGCCTCCAATGACATGTTCATCGAAAAAGAGGGGGCCTATGATGCGATCCTTCCAAATGCCACACCATACCATCACCCAAGATGCACCTTGTTCCTTTGAAGAGGTATACCAGTGAGGGTTGTTTTGAGACCAGTAGTGGGTGTTCTCTCGATTTACCTCACCATTTCCATAAAAAACAGCCTCGTCACTGAACAGAATGGTGGACGGGAAATTGGCATCCCGAGCATATTGTTCCATAGCCCATTCACAAAATTCCATCCGCCAGTCGGGATCATCATCGCTTAATTTCTGTAGGATCTGAAATTTATATGGATGCCATTTGTGAGCCTGAAGAATGTGATGGATGCTACTTTTTGACACTCCTGTCTCGGTGGACAATCACCGAAGAGACTTATTGGGACTTCTGTTAAAATGAGCCAGGATAGCAGTCGCTGTATCATCATCAGTGGACCTCCTTGAAGGTCCACTGCATAGTTTATCCTCTATGGATCCTGTTTCCTTAAACTTTGCAACAAGTCTGCTAACACAACTCTGTATTATTGGCTCACGGTCTGGATGCAGTCTGTTAAATTCAGCAACGGTCTCTCTTTGACTCCAATTTCCTATGAGTAGAATTATCTGGATTCGTTCTTCCTTGCTCACAGACATTATGGCCTGTAGAAAGAGAAAAATATGAATTATGGTTTGTAGAAATAGAAAAATATGAATTTATCTTATGATGCCAGACTTATGGGACACCCTGTATATCTTTAAATATGAAATATATTTATTTTCCTTTCCTTTTCTTCATTGTGATTTTGCTCTCTGATAAGCCACTAGATACAAAAAATAGATTACAGTTTTCACAAGAAAACTAATGTGAATTTTTTAATTCAGTGCACCCAAAAACATAAAATATACAAAACTTTGGTTAATTTTTATAACAATTATTTGTCATTTCCTCTAATATTGTACTTAATAAAAACTGTCAGTTAATCTTAAGATGTCATCACCCAAATTTTTTAAAAGTAACTATGTGGCTGTAATCTACATAACAATATAACACTTTTTTCAAGAGTACTATTTTTTTATGCATTACGTTTCATTTGGAAAACATAAAGCCACTGGGGCCTATCAAGGTTATCCAAGTCATGGGCTATATTTTATCATAAGGTACTTTCCTGTTATCCTGGACCCCAGACTTTTTGCCAGATTCAGACACCACTTGCTAGATTGCCAAATTTTATTTTAAATGTTAAGTAACTAATCTGACCTAACTCAACCCTAGGTTAGGTTAGGTTTGGTTAGTTAAGATTTAAAAAAAAAAAAATTTTGCAATCTGGCAAAAAGTCTGGGGTCTGGGATAACAGGAAAGTAAATATCATAATAATAAAATCTTGCAGAATGTCAATCTCAAGTCAGCTAATTAACATACAACTATTTACTACTACCAAAGTAGCCTACATAACTTAAGCTAAGAATATACAGTATTTATAATCTACAAACTCTCTCTCCTCTCATTCATGAAAGTGTCCAAATTTTTCTTGAAACTAACTAATGAGCTACTGTTTACCACACTATATATATATGGCAAGTCATTCCAAAAATTTACTAATCTATGACTGAAAAAGTATTTTCATAGATCAAGTCTACAAGTCTGTTTTCTAATTTTCTTAGGTAAAATTTTACAAGACACCCGCATTGCCATGAAACATGCTACAGTAACAACACATATATCAATCAATAGATCAGAAAAAATAGTGCAAGCAGCTATGTATCATTTTGAAAATATTAGAAAATAAATTTATGACACTATGAAGATATTACTAGGCCTATCATAGCTTACACCATTTGGATCTTTTCCATTTCATGTAGTTTCCAATTTTGTTGAAAATAAGATATTTAATGTAGGTTAACTGAATGCCTGGTTAGGTCAACTGTATGCCCTTGATGATTGGTTAGGTTAAGTTGATATTCTCATTAAAACTAACAAAAATATCACGACTTAACATAAGAAACATAAGAAATTTTTATAGTGACACACTAGGGGGCACTTCAGCCCATCGAGGTGGCTCCACTATGTAAAAACTGCCTGTACATTGGCAACAACCAATTTTTACAAAACTAATTAATTATCAATTTAAAACTAGAGACAGAATCTTTGGATCCAAAGGATCAAAGTTATAATAGGCTACTATCCACAAATATGTTACACACTAATCTATGCATAACTGACATGCAAATATATCAGATCCAAGGAATCTAGTCAATTTCATTATGGCACCCATCAATACCAGTACCTTGCCAACCAAAAATAAGTCACGGTCCATATCAATTGTGAACCAAGTCACAATTTACAACCATATACATTACAATATATATACTTAGGAGGAAAAGTGTAGGTGTGGCTGTAAAGACTACAGTAATGTAGAAATGTGTGTGTGTGCCCATTTTGGGTCTCCCATTTAAAGGTGTTTGTGGGGCAAGTGAAGATCATGAGTTTTTCAATACCTCACAGTACTATGGGGGGCACTGCTCGGCAGAGGAATCTCTTTAAATGGGGTGTGTAAGGACAGAGTATCCCCTAACCCAAGATGCTGCCTCCCTATATCCCATAACACTTGTGTTGAGCTGTGGGATTTATCACCTAAATGCACATAATACATATGTACATATACACAGTAAAATTTAGGTTAATCTATTTATATACTCCTTTGCAAAGTTTTCCATATCTTCTGCTGGGAAAATATACTGGATATGTGTTCCTCCTCTTAGTCCTGCCTGTACTGCTCCAAGGATATTGTTTGCTGGCACTGGGCAACTATCTTCTTTGGTTAGGAATGTATATGATGGGGCAATGCCTGAGGGATGCAGGAAATTGATAATGTAATCTTCATATTCAGCATCATAGTCTTTTACCAGCCCAAACCACAGTTCTTGTCCATATATACATCCAACAAAACACCCAACTTTCACTTCGGTGCATGTGTTTCCCTGAAGACTGCTGCCCTCTTCACTACCAGACTGAGTGCCAATATCCTTCAGTAGACTTTTGAGCTCTCCTTTGGCACTCTGAGAGAGCGGGTAAACCATTAAGCTATCCATTGACATAGATACAAATCTATGAAGTTTTAGGGTACCTGCAATTGACTTGATTGAAGGGCTGAAGTGCTGCTCTAATCTCTCTTTGATCTCCTTGATTTTCATTGATGACACATACAAAAATTTTATTAAAGACTTCATTTCATTGGAACAAAACTGGTACGTGTCTTCAGCTGTTAAAATTTGTTTTTCAACATGTCTTTGTAGGCTTGCTTTTGCTGCTGCTGCTCTCTTGACACTTGACAGTACCTTCAATTCCATCACATGCATTTTTGCCATGCGATGTAGCAAAAAAATGCCACTCAGCATCAATCCCAAAGACAGCTCTATGATGGCAAAGATTCAAGAAATTGAATTTGTTCTCATACTGAGCAGCACATCCATCAGTAAAATAGTGAATTTTTGTCAGAGTGGGATGTTCTGCACGAATAACAGGTATTAGCTCTTGGAGAAAAGAGTACACCATCACTGTAGGCCTGTTCAAAAATCAACTTTTTCTTATTTTCATAGGTTTCTGTACATTTTCCCATGCTTTTTGACCTGAAAAAGCCGAAAATCACAACTATTTTGACCTAGGATGTTGGGAAGCATTGCCGCATGGAGCTTTAAATTTTCTGCCTTGAAATCAGCCAAAGCACCAACTCCGGGGTCCCTTGAATTATGTTTTGCACTTTAACTTTTGATCTAAACAAGATAGAGCAACAAATTAGGTATCAAATGAAAGAGCATAAAATTAATAAATAATAATAATAATAATAATAATAATAATAATAAAATAATAATTATTATTAATAATAATAATAATAATAATAATAATAATTATCTATCATTTTTCAGGAAACAACAGAAACTCAATCAAAATCTAGAAAACCATCTACAAGTTACAACTTCACAATGGCATTAAGCAAGGAACTGAGGGAGCTCCGTGGGCGCACAGTTGATATCTCAGAACCTCCACATACTGTCCACAGGCAGGTGTCAACTGGGCCATCTACCAGATCTCTCACTGAAACTTTCCTGGTTGGATACCCTTCAGCTTTTATCAGTGGTTCCCAGCTTCCCACCAACAGACAGGCGTTCCAGTATTTCCTTAATCTTCAGAATTTACCGGAAAATGCAGGGAGGCCCATGGTTCAAGACCTTGCATATGAAACAGTTGAATCTATCATCCCATTCTGGCAGATGGCTAGGATCAAGACAATGACCAAGTACAACGCAATGAAGCTCTTCATGAAACTACATGAGAAACATCGTGCTCTGGTGAAAAGCAAAGGAAGAGCAAGTAACCCTGGAGGAAAAAGAGGAGCATTTGTGCTGGAATTAGACAGCCTGTTCGATATAGGAGCTCCAGATGCAATCCAGGAAATACAGAACAACAGACTGTTATCCAGAGAGAAGAAAGATGAGGATATCAGGTTCTACGAAGACCAAAAGACTGAGAGGAAAGGTCATATGTCTGGTCATGACAAGATTTTTGAGACAAGATCCCTGCAGCAAGCAGCGAGGAATGAAAGACTGCAGCATAGACAAGAACAAGGTAAAACTAATTACTTTGAACGTCACAAAAAGTTTTAAGTTTTACTCCATTGCGATATTTAGCATGTACTTAACAATTACTGTCTTAACATGTTGTACTATTTTACAGCTGCAGCAGAACAAGAGGCAGTTGTTCATGTGGATGACATTACCTGGGGTGACTCAACTGACAATGACGCTAACACAGAGGACATGGATTACCATCAGCCTCGTCCTGGATGTTCTCACCATCAAGACACTGTGACTAGTGTGACTTTGACATTTCCAAGGAAGGTCATGGAATGTGATGTCATCTGCAATACAGCTGATCGAGTACGACAAAGACACTGTATCAAAGCTGGAAAGACTCAACACCTTCCTTGCTGTTCTACACTCCTGTATGGATGATGTCAATGTCTGCTGCAGATGCTCCCATGAATGATCTAAGTCTAATCCAGGACATGTTGAAGTACAAGAAAACTGACCCAGAGCTTGCTGATGCAGTACTTAATAAGATGGAAAACCACAAATGGTACCTGACGCAGGAAGTCGTGCCATTTGCCCTGTTCAGCAGTAGATTGAGCGACACATTGAAGCACGACATTGCTGCCCAGTTACATGCCACTGAGAAGCCAGACAGCTTCAGAACAGGAAAGCCTCTATTCCAGAGAGTCACAGCTAAGACCACCCTGGTTGATCTCATTGGCCCAGAATCACATTTCCTGCTGGACACACTGAGCATTGGATCCGAGTGGCTTCTGGAACCTGTCACGTCTTGGCCACAGAATGAGGACTACAGAAAAGCGTTGGACTATGTTAAGAATCTGAAAGCGGTGAATGACATTGCTGAACGTGGTGTCAAGATGATGAGCGACTTTGCAAATGTCATAACAACAGATGCCAAGCAAAGGGACTATCTCCTTCAAGCTGTGGAGTTCAACAGACGCCGCTTTGACAGCTTCAAGAAACAAACTCTCAACAACTGACTGTGTAAATGTCATTATGAAATTAATCATCATGTAATGCTTTCACTTCTTGATCGATTAGACTTGTGACAAAATGTTAATCTCAAATTTGTGTCATGAATAAGGCGCCTTGTCTGCCTTGAGTGTGAGAAAACGAATTTTGTGATATTTCTGAAATCTTTGTATGTACCAATGTGCCATTTCTTGTTCCAAGACTATCATAATTGTATAAGTTAGAAAGAGGATTAAAAACACTTTAATTTGGTGCCTATTTTGTTGCTCTATCTTGTTTAGATAAAAAGTTATAGTGCAAAACATGATTCAAGGGACCCTGGAACTGGTGCTTTTGGCCGATTTCATGGCAGAAAACTTAAAGCTCCATGCGGCAATGCTTCCCAACAACCTAGGTCAAAATGGTTGTGATTTTCGGCCTTTTCAGGTCAAAAAGCATGGGAAAAAGTACAGAAACCCATGAAAATAAGAAAAAGTTGATTTTTGAACAGGGCTACCATCACTGTATTATGTTTCAATGAATCTGAAATGAAGCAATAACTCTGATGACAGACGGTATCAGATTGTTTCCAGTAAAACACAAATGGGTGTACTGTGCATTGAGAGTTTTCCCAATGAAATCCTTGTGCGGCATCCTGGACAATGAATGAATAGTTCTCTGCAAAATCTCCTACTAAGCACCCTTCATGCAATGGAAGGTTATTTTTTTAAATTTTTAAAATATTCTGCTTGGTGTTTATTTGTAAAATGATGCCTTGTGAGATTAG
Source organism: Bathynomus jamesi (assembly GCA_023014485.1). Taxonomy (NCBI): domain Eukaryota; kingdom Metazoa; phylum Arthropoda; class Malacostraca; order Isopoda; family Cirolanidae; genus Bathynomus; species Bathynomus jamesi. Next base: position 245,234 of record JAJOZX010001165.1, on the reverse strand, counting down.
AAATGCTCTTACTTAATGATTCTATGAAATCATATAAATTCTCAACCTTTTCTGTCAGTGATTAGCAGTCCACTGTCACCCACTGCTTATAATGAATTTCTTCTGGTAGAGTCTCCATAACATCTAATCCTTCCAACAAGGCCTTGACACCCTGTTTGCGTGGGCAGTTTTGGCACTTTTGCATCATACAATCTTCATTGTTGATGTCACAAACTAAAGCAGCCATCAGCTGTGAATATTCTAGCTGTCTCACTCCAAGAGCTGCAAGCTGCAGTTTGGGATTCTGATGATACGTACAGACACAAACTGAATGTGTACCACTGCTACCTGCGAGGATACACCAAGCAGGATGAAGACTGGCAAAACTACTAAATTCAATATGAGGATTATTTGAATCCTTAGTAAATTCTGCATAGAGCTTTCCCAAATTACAAAGTATTAAATGCTTTTGCATCTTTATGTTTTCTCCTCCTTCATTGATTACAACTTTGCAGTCTTTCATTCCAGGACATTGATGGCTATATTCATCTAATTCATAAAAATTTCTCACTTTCACTTTTGTCTCATTTGTAATTACTTTGCCTTTACTCATTGATGGGATTTCAGGTAGTACTCCATGTTCACTTTTCAGATGGCGACTTTTTTTTTACCATGTAAGTTGATGTTCCAAAGAATGTTGATGTTTTACCTATTGTAAATGGTGACAGTGATAAAATTTGAAGTTTTAGCTTGCTGTTTTGTGTGGTGTTGAACTTATCCTTGAGCTCCCTCATGAGAAGTTCATACCTGCAATTTTTAGAAAACTTTTATTAAAAAGATTTCTAACTAGCTAGTCATAAAATATAAAAATTCTAAACATATCCCTAAGTGGATAGTTTCATTGTGTTAATTGGTGATACCTTAAAGCTACTTTAGATAGGCCTAATCATATATGGTATGTATAACAATATACTGTATATATAAATATATAAATATATATAATATATATAGTACCTAAATTAATTTAAGTGATACTTATGTAATTCAGAATTCTTTTTGTCATGGTGGGAACTTGTTGATGGACCAGCTTCTGGAAGTTCTACTCCATATGCAGATTCTATACTTCTCTTGATTTTTTTTCTGTTGTCTGCAAAAGTTTGGAGGTTCCTTGTTTTTGGTTTTGCTGATGTGTCATACCAGCTGTAAACAATATAAATATAAAGTGTGTTAGTTATACAAGTAAACTGTAATATTCATGGAATAAATAATATGTCAATTTATAATAAATATCATTCATTGTACAAATGTTTTTTATTTAATCATTATAGCTATATATATATATGTATGTATGTATGTATATTTTTATTTGCATCAAAATAGCCTTACTTGTTTTTATTGGACTTTCATCCAAGTAGGGAAGTATATTGTCATGAAGTATGTCTTTCTTTGGAAAGCTGTCTAGGTGCTTTGAAGGAGTCATTAATTGTGGATTGGAGAGACTTGAGTCAGATGAGGCACATGAATCTTCACTGATTTCCATTGGTGAAATGGCTTCCACTGCTGTTTGCTTAAGGAGACCTGGTTCCTTTGATATTAATTTTAGACAATTTACATATAATAGGTCATCTTTTAATAGTCCAAGACTCCTAAGGATAATGTCCTCAACTTTCCTTACACTTTTAAAAAAAAATTTTGTTTCTTCAGAGGATCAGAGCAAAATTTCATATTCTGAGGCATTTCGTAATAAGGTACTACACTATATTTATGAGCAGGTTCCTTCACTGTAGCACTGCAAAATAAAGAATACATGACAGTACAGGACCTGTGGGCAAAAATAGTTGATGAATAACAGAAAAAACATGGAAGATGATGTTACTCATATATACATAACAATGCATTAACAAGCAAAATATATTAAATATATATATATATATATATATATATATATATATATATATATATATATATATATATATGTATATATACAGGGTGTTTGAAAACTTTCTGTACAAATTGTAATGGGGGATAGGCAACACCAAGACAAACCCTTTTCGTCTATAAGTGTATGTCCGCTGACATCACCATTCGGCGTGAGAGGGCGCCGCTGCAATTGGCTAAAAGGTGAAGTGGGCTAGACTCATGCTTGCCGCGGGTATTCTTAAATCGGATGTAGTACGCATAACATGTTTATTTAAAGAAGGCATGTTTATTTAAAGAAGGTGCTGAAAGTTGCGACTGGTAGCATCAATGCATGCCCGACAGCGTCAAAGCATTGACCGACATACACGTCAAAAGATTCCCGGCATTTCGGGAACAGTTCCAGCGGCAACAGCGATTCTTGCTACGAGGTCTTCTTCTGAGTAAATGGGAGTCTCGTACACGAGGTTCTTCATGTGTCCCCACAGGAAGAAATCGAGGCATGTTAAATCGGGCGATCTCGGTGGCCAGGCTACGGGCCCACCCCGGCCTATCCATCGGTCCCCAAAAGTGGCATTCAGATAATCCCGCACATCATTGCTGGTGTGTGCTGGGGCCCCGTCGTGTTGAAACCACATTCGTCTACGAATAGCCACGGGAACATCTTCCAGCAGTTCCGGCAACGTTTCTTCAAGAAATATCTGATAAACCCGCCCGTCGAGTCGGGCAGGCAGCAGGTACGGCCCAATCAACTTGCCATGGACGATACCCGCCCAAACATTGACGGCGAACCATTCTTGATGAGCATGCACCCGTGTAGCATGTGGATTTGCGTGCGCCCATACGTGAGAATTGTGCATGTTAAACACACCCTCACGTGTGAAACAGGTCTCATCTGAGAACAGCACATAAGCCGGAAAATTAGGCTGCACCGCTGTCTGCTGCAGAAACCAGCGTGCGAATTCCACACAAAGAGGGTAATCCCGAGGTTGTAATGCCTGGACTCTGTGACGATGAAACGGATGTAACTGCTGCTCGTGCAACACACTCCAGACCAGGTCATGGTTCACACCGAGGATACGTGCAACACCTTGCGTGCTTGCGCTTGGATTGTCCTCAAATCGCCGTAGGATTTCTTCTTCCATGTCAGGAGTGTGCACATTTCTCTCCTGACCAGCATCATGCATGTTTGCATGGAATGTTCCAGTTTCTCGCAGTCGCCGATGCAAATGCGCAAATGTTTGGTGGTTTGGCAGATGTCTGTTTGGGAAGCACTGTCAGTACAACCTCACAGCAGCTCTTCCGTTTCCATTGGCAGCCCCATACACCATATGCATGTCAGCCATCTCAGCAGTCGTGAAGCGCTCCATGTTATGCGTACTACGTCCGATTTAAGAATGCCCGCGGCAAGCGCGAGTCTAGCCCACTTCACCTTTTAGCCAATTGCAGCGGCGCCCTCTCGCGCCGAATGGTGACATCAGCGAACACACACTTATAGACGAAAAGGGTTTGTCTTGGTGTTGCCTATCCCCCATTACAATTTGTATACAGAAAGTTTTCAAACACCCTCTGTGTATATATGTATATTAGTGTGTCCCAATTTTTTTTGTTCCTGAAGTTTGTCATGCACACTCCCCTAATTTCTTCCACTCGTGAAAACATGCCAGCAAGATGAATTTCATTCGTGTTCTTTAATTTTAAGGGTCCCCTCAAACCATGTGTTACTATTGCTGAATGGCTACTCTCTACCTTATACTAATTGTAGCATATTTCTTTTCAGGTTATGGATACAAGAAAGCAGGAGACTGTGTGGTTGGTGGGGGTGTTACGAAATGAACCCCTGGAAACGCTGTGTCAACTCCCGACAGTGGGAGATGTTCTTCGACGTCTGTTGTTCTTCACTCAGAAGAAAAAAACATCCACGGTGGAAGCTGCCAATGTGGTAGCTGATGAGGTTATGGCGGTGTGGGCTCGGGCATCTATTCTGACCTCCCACAAGCCCAAGTGCGTTGAGAGGATCAAGGCCCTCTCCACGGACTACAAGAAGGTTGCCAGAAACCGAAACCATGGGGGAGAGAAGCAACTGGAGCGGGAAAAGGGATTCCAAGCCAACCTGAATACACTGTTCGAAACAGCTCATGCCAACGCCATGAAACTCATCAAAGTCCCCGAAGATCGAGACTTTCTGAATGACCAGCGAACCGTGCGGAAGATGTACATTGGAGGAGAGGACCTGGAGTTTGCTCGCAGGGCAGCGGAGCGGGAGAAATGCCGAGCAGCTGAAGAAAAGAGGAAGAAGAAAAGCCGCGAAGAGATGGACTCACTGCAAGCAAAAGGAATGGTGAAAAGTGGGTCTTCTTCTTCTTCGGAGTCCATGGCCAAAGCATCCAATGATGATGTCCAATATTCCTCTCCTGGTCCTTCGGCTCCTCGATCCGCTCCCAAGGACGGCCAAGTGTCGGCAAGGAGGATCATCCAATATCCCAATTTTGCTGCAGCCCTGGATCGAACTGGAACCTCAGTATGCCAAGCGATGCACATAGTGGCTCCAGCACTCGCTGCCGCGGGAGTTGAGTTATCCTCGGTCACCTTGTCCAAATCAAGTCTTCACCATTCACGGCAGAAGTCCTGGAAGAACTTGGCAGCCGGAATCAAGACCAAGTTCAATCCTGATACGCCGCTTGTCGTCCACTTTGATGGCAAACTCCTCCCTGATTCGGATGGAAGGAAATCGGATCGCATACCAGTGCTGGTCAGCGGGAAGAATCTTGAGAAGTTGTTGGTGATCCCAAAAATCCCTGACAGCATGGGACGGCAGATGGCTGGAGCTGTTCTGAAGGTGCTGGATGATTGGCTGCAAGTTCAACCATGGATTGCCAGTCTCTGCTTCGACACAACAGCGGTGAATACCGGTATTCACAGCAGCGCTTGTACGATTATCCAGGACCAAATGGACCGCCGCGTCCTTTTCCTGGCTTGCAGACACCACATGATGGAATTGGTAATCACCTCAGTCTTTGACCTGTTCTTCAGATCTTCTGGCCCCAAAATTGCGCTGTTCGCTCGCTTCAAATCCCAATGGGAGTTTATCGACCAGAAGCACGCTTCTCCGTTCAATGGCGATGGCCCAAGCGACATCCTTTTGGAATGGGTGGCATTGAAAAAAGAGCAGATTGTCCACTTCATTGAAGACCAGCTTGAAGTTGGCCACCCAAGAGACGATTACTGGGAGTTCCTGATCCTCGCTCTGGTCTTCCTCGATGGTCATGGCAAACGAGATCTCCGGTACAATCGTCCTGGAGCATACCACCGGACCAGGTGGATGGCCAAAGGCATTTACTGTCTTAAGATGTTCATCTTCCGAAGCCAATTCCACCTGACTGCTCACGAGGTCCGGTCACTACACAGGATAAACGTCTTTGCCATCACCATCTGCCTCCAGAGGTGGTTCGAGGCTCCATTGACAGCGGACGCGCCCGTCAATGACCTAGAGCTGTTGGAGGTCCTAGAGCGGTACAAGGCGGTGGATCATGATGTAGGTACCGCCGCATTGACGAAATTCCGGGGCCACCTCTGGTACCTAAGCGAAGATTTAGCCGGACTCACTATGTTCTCCTCCAAAACCACCGATGCAGAGAAGATGGCATGCTCCAAAACCTGCACAAGAAGACCGAAAACCCAAAAGATCTGCGTCGGCTGGAGGGAAAGAGTGTCTTGACCGTGAGACGGTCGGATTTGAGCACCTTGGTCACGAAAAGGACTCAAAACCTTTTTCATTACCTGAAGCTGCCGGTTCCAAAAAACCCCAAAGATCTCGAAGGATGTGCACCATCGTTGAAGTCTGTGAACGATGCGGCAGAACGGGCAGTGAAACTGGCGGAAGATTTCAACGAGGGCCTGACAAAAAATGAGGAACGGCAGCTCGTGTACCAAGTCGTCGAATACCACCGCCAGCAGTTCCCCTCAGCAGACAAAAAGATCCTCTGTCCCCCGAAATGAAATGTGCCATTAGGAAGAATTTCCATTTCCTTTAATTTAGTCATTAGAAAGAATTTACATTTCATTCTTCCATTCTAGAATGATTAATGCTGAGCATTTACATTTGTTCATATAGGGTCGAATAAACAAGGTCAATGAGGGGACCCTTCCCCTCCTAATAGGCCAATGAAATTTCGCCCATTTTTTCCTTTCTTCAAGTGTAATTAATTAAAGGGGTGTGCGATTTGACTCTTGCAAATTTTTATTTTCACATGTGAGGCTGGGACACCCTAATGTATATATATACCTTACCTTACAACCTTACAAAGGTTCCACGTGATGATTTCTCATTTCGCGAAGGTCAAGCGTGTCGCCCCTCCTCTCGAGTTGGCCTGGTGAAGTAGTGAGTTGGATTCTTGCGCTCTCCACCTCACATAGCCAGGTACGCCCGGCTCATCGGGGATTGTTCTGAGCCAGGCGTCAAGTCTTCTTTTGAAGATTTCCACTGCAACTCCCTTCGTGTTTCTTAGGTCTTTGGGCAGCTGATTAAATAGTTTTGGTCCTCTCACTACAAAACTATTTTCTTTCAGGGTTAAGGATGTTCCCTGTCTCGCCTTCAATTTGGGAATACGACACAGTCTACCGTTTCTACCTTCCACCGTTGTTTGGGGAGTTATGGGATTCAGAGTAAGATTAGGGACTAGTTTCTCCATTATTTTCCAAGTGTAAATAATGGTGTATCTCTCTCTTCTCCTTTCCAGTGAATATAGGTTTAGTTCTCGTAACCTTTCCCAGTAATTTAGTTCTTTGCACCCATTGATCTTGGCTGTGAAACTTCTTTGAATCCCCTCCAGCTGTCTAATGTCTTCTTTTTTATATGGGGATGTTAGGACCGAGCAGTATTCCAGTTTGGGTATTATCAGGGTTTTCAGTAGGGGGATCATTACATTCCTATATATGTATGTATGTATGTATGTATATATATATATATATATATATATATATATATATATATATATATACATATATATGGTGTGTATATACCATGTGTGGCACTCTTTTATATACTTCTCTATATTCAAGCACCTATAGCTATCTAGCTCTCAGGATGTCTAGATCATGAAATGAGGCAAAATTAGATGTTTATAGTAAAAAAATACAGGAAGTTAGTATTACTTAAATTGTGTTTTGACATGTATAATGGCCTATACACAAACTTCTTAAAGCTGATAATGATAGATAAATGATAGGGGAACATTTTTCTCAATGAATTTTTCTGAAATTCAGTATCCAAGAGGTCAAATGATGACCTCAAATATTCATAAGTAAAATTTTTATTTTTCATCCTACATCAAAAACAGTGTCATTTTTGGAATCTACAGATCATTCCGATTCCAAATATGTATACTTTTGTAGGGCTATGACAAACAGGAGGAAAGTTATGGCAATTTGTAAAATGTGGTCAAAGCTTGACCTCAAAATGACATTGCTCATAACTTTTGAACCGTTGGTCAGATCAAGCTAAAAACTTGGGAATCATATTTTTTGGCCAAAATCTACCCCTGTACCAAGTTTCAGAAAATTTGGAGTGGTGGTAGTGTTATTTTCCAGTTTTATTGGTTGATCTGTCCTGGAATTACCCTGCAGGTTCTTCATCATCCACATTCTGTCATTCAACCCTTAGGCACGGTTTGGGTCTTAGGATTACGTCTAAAACGATATTTTTGAATACTAAATTAGAAGAGATTTGTGCTGAGGAAAATGTACCCTTCGTAAAGCTGTGGTCAGAATTCAGTGATCCTAGCCTTTTTATAAAAGATGGGGTGCATTTTAATGAAATAGGTAATGCTAGGCTAGGTAGGTTAATAGACAAACACATGCAAAAGCTGTATAGGTTGAAGCCTTCTTTAAGCATTGTGCGTCCAGGGAACGCGGGCCCAACATGAAAAATAGTTTAAAACACAGGCCTGTGGTAAAAAATAACTTAAACGTCTTTTATTGTAACGCGCATAGTATTAGAAATAAATTAAACAAATTTAAGGCGATAATTTATTCCAGCAACGACAATATAGTTGCTATCACTGAAACGTGGTTAAATACCGTGACTCGGGACTTGTTGGGGGAACTTCATATACTGGGTTTTAAACTCTTTACTAATGATAGGTTACATAGGTTTGGTGGCGGCGTTTTGCTGTACATTCATAATTCCCTTAGAGCTATCAAGGTTAAGATAGATTTTCCAGCAGCAATTAAGGTGATATGCATTGAAGTTAGGGCACGTAGTATTAGTTTTAATTTTGTTGTTGTTTATAGACCTCCCATTTAACCCCTTGACACCAATACTAGATTTTACACACTTCTTAGTAATTATTAATAATCGGGATAGTACAGCTGTCGGAGACTTTAACTGCTCTAACGTTAATTACAAGAATTTTACTGGTAATGATGAGGGTTTGAGAGTAATTGAGTTTATGGAAGATAATTTTTTACGACAGATAGTTACCAAACCAATGTGCGGTGGCAATATTTTAGATTTGGTGATGACGAATGGCAAAAATATAGTTGATAGTTTAGAAGTAGGTGAGAATTTAGGATGTAGTGATCATCAAATTCTTACATTTAAGTTATTGATAGAAAACACTAAGGATAGTAACGTAATAGAAGTCCCTGATTTTCATAGGGCTAATTTTGATAGTTTTGCGGATAGGATGAGAGTAGTGGACTGGGATAACTTATTTATGGGTAATGATACAAATTTGCATTGGGAGGCGTTTAAAGAAAGTTTTATGAATATTGAAAGGGAGTTTATTCCTCATAAGCCCAAGCATGCTAGAAATCATGGTAGGCCCAAGTGGTGGACTAGGGAAACAGGCAAGTTCATAAATGAGCATAATAGTGCGTATAGACTTAATAAGCGCAATGACTCAGCAGCTAACTTTAATAGATATATCGATCTTAGACATCAGGTTAAAAGATCAGTTAGGAATGCTAAGCATAATTTAGATATACATATAGCTGCGGATAGTAAACATAATCCAAAAAAGTTTTTGGAATACGTTAATAATCGTAAGCCGATAAAAAATAACATAGGCCCTCTAGTGGATGTTAACGGCACTTTGGCTTCTGACGCTCAGGCGATGGCAGGTATTTTCAATAACTTTTTTGCGACAGTTTTTACCGTAGAAGACATAAATAATGTCCCCAATGTGGACGATATCATTCCATTTAGTAGCCAGACTATTTTGAATGAAATAACTGTTTACGAGGGTGAGATTGCGCATTATATTGATAGGCTAAAAGTTAGCAAGGCTCCAGGCCCTGATGCTTTTTATCCCAGACATTTGAAAGACATTATCATAGGCCCCTTAACGAAGATTTTTAATCAGTCACTTGAAATGGGTATTATTCCTAGACTTCAAATTAGCCAATGTCATGCCTATTTTTAAAAAAAGGCGACCACACAGTAGCTAGCAATTATAGGCCCATTAGCTTAACGTCAATTGTTGGTAAACTTTTGGAATCCGTAGTTAGGGATGGTATCATTGATCACTTAGAAAGTAGAGAATTGATTAATATAGTCAGCATAGGTTTCGACGCCATAGATCTTGTTTAACTAATATGTTAGAATTTTATAACAAAATAGTGCGCGAATACAATAGGCATAGAGTGGCTGACATTATTTATTTAGATTTTAAAAAGGCTTTCGATACAGTTCCGCATAGAAGATTAATTGCGAAGGTTAAAGCGCACGGTATACGCAGTCAGGTAGCTAGCTGGTTAGAGGAATGGCTTTGTGCTAGGAGAAAAGGGTCGTTGTTAATGGTAGTGAATCTGGGTGGTTGGATGTAGGTAGCGGTGTCCCACAGGGTTCAGTGTTAGGCCCATTGCTATTTGTAATTTACATTAACAACATAGATGTAGGATTGACTAGTAACATGTCAAAATTTGCAGACAATACTAAAATAGGCGGTAAGGTTGTTAATGAGGATGATAGAAATAGGCTCAAAGACAATGTAAATAGGATTATGGAGTGGATGGATAAGTGGCAGATGCAATTTAACGTAGACAAATGTAAAGTTTTGCATATAGGTTCTCGTAACAATAATTACACGTACACGATGGATGATAGAGAGTTAGCGAGCATTGATGAGGAAGTAGATTTAGGCATAAGCGTATCTAAGGATTTAAAAGTTAGGAACCAGTGCCTGGAGTCTTGCACAAAAGCTAATAGGATGTTAGGCTTCATAGCATGTAATTACAAATTTAAATCAAAGAATATTATATTGCCCCTTTACAAGTCCCTAGTCAGGCCTCATTTAGGATATGCCATTCAGTTTTGGTGCCCATATTTGCGTGAAGATATTGATAGGTTAGAAAGGGTTCAGCATCATGCCATGAAACTAATTCCATCATTGCGCAACAAGCCTTATGAAGATAGGATTAAAGAGTTAGACTTGCATTCACTTGAAACTAGGAGATTAAGGGGGGAGCTTATTGAAGTTTTCAAAATCAAATAACATCAATAACATAAATTTAGACAAATTGTTCACTTTTGATAATAGCAATACTCGTAATAATGGATTTAAGTTGCGTGGCAGATGTTTCATTAATAATAATGCTAAAAACTTCTTTACATTTAAAGTAATTGATAAATGGAATAATCTTCCCGCGCCCATCGTGAACTCTACCAGCATTAATATGTTTAAGAACTGTTTAGAAAGGCATTTTAAAAATATTAACGTTGTTTAAAATAAAAAAAAAACAATTAGCAACAGGAGCTGTGGTGGTGGTGGTCGAGGATGAGTCTGTTGATGATAATGCCAGCTTGTGATGCCAGCAATGAAATTATTAAAAAAAAAAAAAAAAATTAGACTAACACAAACGTAGATGTAGCTCATAGCGTAAACTAACCCACTTTTTGTTTAACTTTACCTACTTCTTCTTTCTTATCCTCTCTACTTGCATGTTTGTAACTCTCTTTACTTGCATGTCTGTAGTTTGCATGGTATGACAGTGAGTTAAGACTGTGTTTGCATGGTTTGTAACTGTTCTTATTTTACTTCTTTCACCCCTTTCCTATTCTTTTCAACTATTTTTCCGACTTGTTGGCAGTGGCTGGCGGATGATGATGGCAAGTCTTTTTTCTCTTTTTCTGAGTGAATGTTAACCCACGAGTGATTGGTGTTGCTACTTACTTAACCCCTTATTCTCTTCTCTTAACCCCCTACTCTTTCCTTTCTCTCAGGCTAACCTTAAAGTGGATCTTAGGGTCTTTGTTAGCCTTAGCTTCTGTATATCTGTAGATCAATAAAGCATAAAAGGCAAAGATCAATTACACCATTTGTGGTAAGAATGACTGTGGACCAAAAGGAAGAATTAGATTTACAAGTTGCAAGGTTCTTTTTTTCAGCTAACATACCCTTCAACATTTTAGAAAATAAAGAATTTATAAAATTAATCAAAGGTCTAACATCAGGATATGAACCACCATAGGTTACAATTTTGATGATTGTACCATTACCCTTATACAAGATGGCTGGAGTTCAGTAGGTAATGATCCTATTATTGTGCACAGTATTCATAATGGAAAAAAGCCATATCTGATTTCAGCAGTAGATGCTGGAAGTACAAAAAAGACAGCAGAATATTGTGCACAGTTAGCTAGAGAAGCAATAACAAAAACTAAAGAAATATATGGCATTGATGTAAGTATAACTATTTTGTAGGTACATTTTATTTTAGTTATAAAATGAATGTAATTCTCCGCCTTGGTATACTCAACTGCTCAGTTCCTTATGAGTTATGATATTTATTTCCAGGTATTTGCTATATGCACTGATAACAAAAACAAAATAATAAGAATGAGAGAAATTCTTAAGGAGGACAACTACAGTCTTATTACTTATGGCTGTTCAGCACACCATCTAAACTTGGTAGAAAAAGATGTCTCCCCAAAATCAGTTCTCAAGCATGTTGTAGAAATTAACAAATTTCCAAAACCATCACCAACCTCATGTAAGCTAAAAACAAATCCAATAAATTAGCTACTGTCAGCTTTACTTTTATGCATTAGCACTGTCAATGTTAACATTAGCACTGTCACCAGTGTGAATCCTAATTCACGACTCATTAATAAGTTGCATAGGCTATTTATTTATGCTGTCAAATCCAGCAATATTTGTAATAAAAATTTATATTTTAGGGTTGGTTAATGGAGAAAGGAGGTATGATGCCGCAACTACCAAATGAAACCAGATGGAATTCTCAGTTGGAATGCATAAAAACCTATTTGTCAAATTACTCTCTATATATATAGAAATAAGAGGAGAGCATATTGAAGACATTGATCACATCATCGGAAAATTGATAGATAATTTATCTATACAGAGAGAGGCACTCAATTTATAGTCACAACTCTTACTTGTTGGAAATGCTCTAGATAAGGTGTGTTTATATTATGCAGTTAAAATTACTTAACTTCAAATACCAATATTAATTTCAAGATATTTTATAGACTTATAGTACACATTTTATTTATAGAATCCTGTACTAAAGCACTACTAATAAATAATTAAAATACACTTCATTTTATGTGTGTTGTAACTTGTAACACCAAAAAATAAATTCTAACAATGCATAATTCTAAATGTTCACAGATGTTTTCATTCAGCCATATATAACTTTATAGTTTTTATTTTTTTTGTTACAGTTGCAGGCTGATAATACAACATTATCTGATGCTGTTGAAATTTGGCTCAATTTAATCCAAGATGAAAAATTAGCTCCATATGAAGAAGATATTATTAAGATATTTAAAAAAGCTATGGAACCATGTCATCTTTTGGCAAATATAACTGACCCAAAGTATGAAGGTAAATAGGACCTAAATGCTTAACTACTATCAATATATAAAACATAGGTAACTCAACCGTATGGGCAGAAGAGTTTTCTCTAATCTGAATCAAATCATCTGGCATTGCCATATTAGATAACAATTAGCATAAATTAGATACCATAACATAAATTATATAATCTATATTATTAGCTTTACTTTTGTTTCCACACAGTTCTATTATTTTTCAGGATGAAAACTGAATAGAGTTCAAGAGGAAGAGGCTGAAGAATGGCTGATTGAAATAAATTCAGAATACATGGCAGGATATTATGCATTCTGCTTAAAAGATGCACTAATTTTTCCTCCTTATTTATTCAAAGATAGTATAGTAAGCTCTACATCAGCTAGTAATTGGTGGAAAATTGTTGAAATGAAAGAAAAAAAAAAAAAAGACCAGGTTACCATTAGGTTTTGCTAAATTTCTGAGATCTATTCATAGTTGTCTAGCCAGTTCTGGATCATTGGAAAGATTTTTTTTCAACGTTTGGCTTGGTATGGAGTAAAATGCGAAATAGGTTAGGGAAAGAAAAGACAGAAATGTTGGTTCGAATCTACCGCCACCTAAGGTCAAAAGATGCTGAAGATACTGATCAATAATCAATATTAGGTACCACTTAAATTATTTAAATTATAAAGCTGAAAAGAAACCTGATTTATTTTTAGATATAGGTAGCCAATTAGAATACAGTCAACCCTCACTATAACGGACCCCGTTAGAGCGGATATCGGATAAACCGGACACACCACTGGCGATGTTAACCAGGAAAAGAAGAAGCGTGTGACCCTGTCGGTGACCCAGAAGCTGGAATTAATCAAGAAGTTAGAGGCGGGTGCTTCGGTGGCAAAGGTGTGCGCGGAGTATGGCGTGAAAAAGCAAACTGTTTCCGACATTCGTAAGGCCAAGGACAAGCTAACTTTTATATTTTTATTATATTTCATTATTTTCTGTATCATTTATCATGTATCGTGTTCAGCAGACAGTGCACAGTACTGTATATAGTATCTCCATTACCGTATCATATACGTATACCATAGGTTACCAGTACCGTCGGTTATATTGGACAATCGGCTATAACGGACACCTTTTCCCCCCTATTAGTCCGTTATAATGAGGGTTGACTGTATAGATAAATTAGATACAGTATTAGATATAAGGTTCATAATGAAACATGTCAAATAAATAATTTCTGGAAATTTTAGTTTATATTGGCCTTATCACATTAATTATAGTTTATAGTTGCTAATATATAAGACCACATAACCATATTATAAAAAATGCCAAGTTAAAAATAAGTTTGAGAAGTAAATTGATGTGGGTTTTTTGGTTTGGGTTTTTGGGTACCAACCCTGCATTCAACCAGGGGCTGCATAGCAACCACATATCCAGTTAAATTGGAGTTTAGCACCCAACTGGTGATTAGGTAAACTTTAAATAGCTGTAACTTTTTTATTAGGCATTTATTTGCGACAAATTTGGATTTCATATTTGGAAAGAGAAGAGTGCACTAGAAACAAAAAAAATTAAAAATAGGGTCACCACTTGGGTGCTAAACTGCAATTTTACCAAACTTGTTACTTTTTACAAACAATTTATCTTCTGTAGAATCAAATCTATTTCAAGAATTCATTGCATTATTTAACCCCATATATAAAAGAATGGTGATGAAACTACCCAAAATCCTCCAGGCATCCCTGAATCTCCACTGGGGTGGGAGGGGCACCTATGTTGGGAACCACTGGGTTAAGTCATAATATTTTCATTAGTTTTAACAAAAATATCACGACTAAACCTAACCTAACAAAAATATCATGACTAAATCTAACCTAATGAAACTATCACAATTAATCACCAAAGTGCAAAATAAATTAAACTTCCAGAAAAATGGTTCGTTAAGAGGGTTAAACCTAAAGCTGGAATTTATTTCTTGACCATGTGAAAGAACAATATGTACTGTAATTGAAATAAACTTTACATTTTGTTTGAATTTTGTTGTTATTTTCTTATTAATGCAATAGATGGGGTCCCCTAAAACTGAGGTCCACCCTAAACTGCAATTTAACCCATATGAGATTAGATTAGGTTAGGTAAACTTTAAATAGCTTTAACTTTTTTATTATTTGCGACAAATTTGGATTTGGTACCTAATTATTGAATGTTTCACCAACACTGAAACTAATATCCAAAATATATTTTTCCAATGTATTTTTGTGTGTTCTGTTCAAATATGACCTTCATATCTTGCACAAATGAACTGAAACAAAATTATGAAACAAAGTTTTCCTATGTTTTGGTTCATTTTTGCTAAAAATGAAGGTCATATATGGGTTAATATGTTTTAAATGACATGGGCTGGACCTGTAAATCAAAACTTTTTATGAGGTAGTTTTAGTCACTATTCAAATTTGTCACTCATCTTTTGTGCAAATGCATATTAATGGTGAAAATTATGATACTAATAAAATATATATATATATATATATATATATATATATATATATATATATATATATATACAGGGTGGGCGGAAAGTAGCTCCCTATTTTGGATTGGTAAAAAAATACGTATATTATCCATTTATTTCAGAAGAAATAATATGAAAAGGTAGGCATACATGGTAGGTTTTCTCTAAAATTCAATGTGGGCTCCAACTCTTTCCACCAGCTTCTGGAGCCACCCAGGAATGGCGTCCACTGACTTTAGCAGGAACTCCGGCGGGATGGAGGACATGACTTCCCGAATTCGGTCCTCCAGTTCTTCCAATGTCCTCGGTTTGGTGCAGTAGACTTCTTCCTTTACCCACCCCCAAAGAAAGAAGTCGCACGGTGTCAAGTCGGGGCTCCTGGCTGGCCATTGATGTGGACCACGACGACCCATCCAACGCCCAGGGAAGTGGGCATCCAGCCACTCACGGACAACAAGAGCGAAGTGCAGAGGGGCACCATCTTGCATAAATATCAGATCATCGATGTTCTCCCATGTGCTGACAACCGGCCAGACCTCGTTTCGCAACATAGCAAGGTACCGCTCAGCATTCATGGTGTTGCGCAGAAGGAACGGGCCCACAACCTGATCTGAGGTCATACCACACCACACCGTTACACTGAACCGATTCTGCCATTTTTCAGCGGTAACCATGGGATCCTCTCCTGCCCAGTAGTGGCAATTGTGGCGGTTGACAAAGCCTCCGACGTGGAACACCGCCTCGTCGCTCCAGAGGATGTTGCGGAAGAGATGGGGCCAGTCTTCATGCCAAGCCAGCATGATTTCCCCGAACTCCATGCGAATGTCGCAGTCCTCGTCCGAGAGAGATTGGCAGTAATGCGGCTTCCACGCACGCCAGTTCAGCTCCTTCTTCAGCACAGTTCCCACTGAGTAGCGGGAGAGTCCACTTTCCCGAGCTGCCTGGCGAGTTGACTTTCGTGGACTCCGTGCGAACATTTCCTGAACTGCCTGCACCATCTCCTGGGCCCTGGATGTCGAAGGGCGACCACATCTTCGAACATCTGCCACAGACCCCGTGGTCATGAGCATTGAGTGGCAGTTCTTGATTGTTTTCGGGTCCACTTGGGCATGTGGTCCGTGAATGGCCCGCCACCATCTTTGAACTCGAACGACAGATTGCCAAACTTCGTACCGTGCCGCCAACTGGGCACACTCCTGCAGTGTTAAACGCTCAGCCATGTTACCCTTCAATCTGAAATGAAAAAAAAAAAATGAACGCTACAATTGTACCACTTTAGAGAACACACCATAACAATATAACAATACAATCACAATTTATACATAATTTATATGTAATTTAAATTAGGGAGCTACTTTCCGCCCACCCTGTATATATATACTTCATTTTCTGAAGTAAAGAGGTTAATTAAAGAGTTAAAGACTGGTTCTGCGTCAGGGGTAGATGACTTATCGAATGAGCACTTAAAATATGCAAATGACGTAGTATGTCTGCATATATCATTGCTCCTATCAGCCATGCTTGCTCATAGCTATATCCCTGCAGAGTTCATGAGGGTATATATCTTGCCCCTGGTCAAAAATAAGTATGGAGACATTCTGTCCAGCAATAATTACAGGCCTATTGCTGTCGCTTCCTGCTTTTCGAAACTACTAGAAAAACTCATTACTCCGATTAACTGATTTCCTATGGACATCATCTAATCAGTTTGGCTTTAAAAGGTCCCACTCAACTGACCTGTATATCTATGTACTTAAAGAAACAATATCTAAATACATTGACAGTAATTCAACCATTTATAGCTGTTTCCTTGATATAAGTAAGGCATATGATAGGGTGAACCACAATATTTTATTTGAAAAACTAGAAGACAGGAAGGTTCCCATGTACATATTAAATTTATTGAAATTTTGGTATTCCCACCAATCTTTCACTGTTAGGTGGGGCAATGTACTATCCGAGTGTTTTGGCTCCTCTTGCGGGGTGAGACAAGGCTCCTTGCTCTCCCCTATGCTGTTTAATGTGTATATTGACGGATTAATTGCTTCACTTAATGAGGCAACAGTAGGATGTTGTATAGATAACACAAGGATAAATAACTTAGTTTATGCCAATGATATGGTGTTAATAAGTCCCTCTGTTAAAGGTCTGGATTGGCTACTAAATGTCTGCGGTGTATTCGCAGAAACATGATATTCTTTTTAATGTTACAAAAACTAAGGTTATGCAATTTCATCCTAAAAGCTGTAATCAGCCAGCTGATATAAGGTTTAAAATGAATGGTGGAAGTAATTGAGGAAGTACAAGACTAAGTATTTGGGTCAAACTATTACCAGCTCCTTGAGTGATGACTCGGATATAAGAAAACAATCTCAAGCCTGTGTGCTAAAGCAAATATGACCATAAGGAACTTTCGTTTCTATACAAGTGAAGCTAAAGACACACTCTTTCGTACTTTCTGCAGTAATATATACGGTCAGCAACTCTGGGTGAATTATAAAAAAGGTTCTGGCAGAACCCTAAATTTGCTGTACAACAGGTCTTTTAGACTCTTACATAAATTACCCCCCCTCCGAGATGCTCAGCTTCGCAAATGTTTGCTACCCGCAATGTTCCGAGCTTCCCAGAGGTAACAAGATGTGCTCAACACAGTCTAATGCAAAGAATTAAAAAATCAACCAACCCGATCATCCAAGCTATCCATGAGTCCTGCCATTTATCCTCTAAGCTATGGACTTCTTGGTACGAAAACGTCTGTCTGTAGTTCCACTTAACTTCGACAGTGCAGTATTATTTCTAATCAATTGTATATATTTTTATCCTTAGTGTATGAACTGTCATTGTATTATAATATTTGTCATTATAGTCTGCCAATAAACCTTTTCATTTATATATATATATATATATATATATATATATATATATATATATATATATATATATATACACTCATTTTTGGCCTGACAAGTATAATTTTGTGCTATTTGTACAGGGAAATAGTGATGATATCATTTTCTATGCACCATTCACATGTCTTTCAGTCCAAATGTAGCAGATCAGTTTTGTATGATGTTTTTGTGCGAAGGGTGAGAGTTGTCATTTGCAACATAATTACCATTCGGTAAATATGCAGTTTCACAGCTCCACAAATACTAATATTTGTCATAAAAACCATAAATATGTATATTTAGAGACTGTCTGAAGACCATGGCATCAGTAAAGTTTTTGTAAAACCCTGTAAAATATTTTTTATTAATATTTTTAATAAGAACTACTTTGGGTAATGGTTCAGAATACGGGCACCACTTAATTAAGCAAAATTTTGAAAAATATCATAGAGACAAAGTTGTTTCTCTCATTAAAATACGTTGATTGCATGTGTCGCGTAGTCAAAAAAATGAAGTTAGAAAATTACGAAAAAATATATATAGCTACTTCAGTGCTTTTTGGGTATGAATCTAGGAAATTTTGAGTTGGCAACCCTACTATCATTATTCACTTCAATTTGAAAATGGCTTTGGTCTGTGACGGATGTGAGGTGACGCTAGTATTTTTGGTAGTTGTTATACTAACCTAACTTAACATGAATATGTTATTACATTATCATTTGTATAATTTAGGTCTCGGGGGTACAGGGACTCTGCCCCCATAAAGATCACACATCACAAATTGATCGGTGTAGGGTTTTATATTTAAACCTGGTTACTTTTTATGGTAATGGTTCTTTCAGAATAGGGGCCACTTCAATTTTTGTTTTTTTTCCTCCAAAACATGCTAAAACCATTGGTTTCCTGTTGTTTAGGATAAATCTGACCATCGCTATTACAGTAAATTATTGCTTGTCTGAGTCCCCCCCCCCCCAACCCCCAACCCCCATGATAATATATACATACTAAACTTGGTAATTATTTGATGTCAAGGTCACTATTGATGAAACATTCGGTTAATATTTGGCTGGACACAGGGGCTAATGAGAAATGAGAGGTTGTATTTCACTAGCACTATTTTTCATGCTCTTTACGATGGTACTAATCATTTTTTGTGGAAATGCAAGATTATAGAAAAAATTACAAGTTACATTTTTATAGTGAATATTTCCTGTTTTGGCTATAATGTACTTTTTTTCATAAAATATTTTTCATGATTGGGCTATTTTTTCGCTACTCTGTGACTTAATTAGTTAGTTGGTTTCTGTTCTGTCTATTTTTTTTCTAATTGGATTCAGTTTGGTCATGTTTGTGATAGAATTATGACGTGCTGTTCGTGTGGTTTCTGACTTTGAGAACTTGATTCGTCATGTGCCCTAAATGAAGAGAAAGCATTGGATGTTTTTATCAATTATGGCGTTATTCTCTCATCCTTACCCTTGATGATTGGTTAGGTTAAGTAATGATATTTTCATTAGTTTAAACAAAAATGACATGGCCTGAAGTTGAAATAAAAAATATATTTTTCTTGTGTATTTTGGTGTGCTCTGTTGAAATATAACCTTCATTTCCTGTGCAAGTATGACGAAATATGACTCCAAAATAATGTAAACAAATTCTTATTTCTTTACATTTGCACAGGTTGGTTAGGTTAGGTAGGTTAGGTTTGGTTAGTTAATTTAGTTAGGTTAGCTAGTTTTTTATCAGAATTACATTTCCCTGGTGTAGTTTTCTCTGCTTTGTTGGAATTTAACACACATTTCTTGCGCAAATGAGTAGAAACATTCTGTATTTTGGTGGAAAAAAATATAGTTTCTATTCATTTACACAAGAAATGGGTATCAGATTCGAACAAAACAGAGAAAACTACACTAGAAAAATGTAATTTTGATAAAAAATGTAGCCCCTGTGTCCAGCCAAATATTTACCAAACATTCAACCTTTATATTCTCTATTTGGAAAGAGGAGACAAAACAATTTTATTCAAATGCGCTATACGCAAGTTATTACAAGTGATGACATTTCCTTATTATTTACCAAATTATCATATAAAACTTGAAAAATCCTTTAGTAATTTTATTTTTCTTTTCCTAAAGATGGGAGTTTATCTTAACATTTACCAAATTTTCTTTCAAAGGCACATTAGCGTAAGACTGATATATTATGAGTGAAAACTTTAATACTACATGAGAGAGAACTTTGCAGTCTGGCTGGTGGCCTAAACCAGGTTAAAAAATGTGGCATACTCTGCAGCTACATTTTATTCTCGGATGATCATTTTGAGCTTTAAAGATAGGACATTTTTGTCTCCCAAATTAATTTCAGCCATTTTTTGATGCCTTATATCTCAGCAACTAGAACAGGTAGGAAGATCCGGATTGAAACATTTTGTAGCATATGGGCAGTACTTTCTTGGTTTCTAACAAAAGCTCACAGTGTCAAGTAGATCCAGAGCTATAATTTTCTAAAAGTGGCAGTAATTTTTTACTATCAGTCCAGCCTTGGAAACTGAAAATAAAGTTTACCATAAGACTCTTTACATTTTTTTAAACAACTTTTATTAAGTACAATATGAAGGCAAATGCCGATTAAAGCTATAAAATTAATGTTAAGAAATTATTTTTTTGAGTGATAAAATTGTGGATCATGTTTTTGGGAGTGATAAAATGGCTGATCCCACAAAGGTTAGGAAGGTACCGCTAACAAAATGGGGGGTTTGACCTGAACTCATAAGATTTTAGTGTCACGATGGTGTCAGTTTGCGATGGTTGTAATTATTCAGTGTGTTTAACTTCATGCAAATTTTTTGATGATGAAGAGGCTGCATTTAATTTTTATGTAGAACACGGTGTATTGCTAAAAGAATTTATTTGCCCTAAGAAAAACAAGGAAGGTATTGTTTGTAGTAATAAGTGTGTGTTTGATAAAAACAGAAAAGCATTTCGTTGGATATCTAGCAAGATACATATTCTGCTTGAAATATCAAGAACCCAAACAAAGGCTACACGCTTTTCATGTTGCAGCGGCTCAGCTCTACAAACCACATTAAAATATATATATATATATATATTATATATATATATATATATATATATATACAGGTAAGAGTAATACTTAAAATTAGGTTAGGTTAGGTTAGTATAGTTTTATGGTGTATATATATAATATATACAGTGAATATATACTCATTTTACTACATATATATAAATGTGTATATATATATATATATATATACCTTTTAGGTCACTCACGTTGGCTGTTTCTACAATTTCCATAATTTATATATCAATGGATTCGTTTTTACATCGCAAATGCGCCCTAGATAGTCTCTACTGAAGGAATTACCCACATTTTAATGTATTTTTTCACACATATACCCAAAAATAAACTTTGTGTCCTAACTTAGTTTTGGGCCAGTTCCCTCACTTGAGACTATCCAAATCGCATTCCTGGTGTAATAACGAATCCATTGATCTATAAATTATGGGAATTGAAGAGACCGGAGTGATAATAAAAAATTACCAAAGTGGCTTCCCAGGAATCAAATGTAATTTGAAGCCTACTTTGGGGATATTTTATGGAAAATCTACACTTCCTAGAGCTCTACTAATGTGTTTTGAAATCTACAGTAAATTTTGACCCTAGGAACAAATTTTCAGAGCAGAAGAATTTGTTACTGTGGAATACTGACTAGCTAAAAAGGGCACAAATAATTCGGCGCTCAATATGATGGACAAAGTAGCCCATGCTCTTGGAGCCCTAGTGACAGAACCACAAGAGATATGGAACTAACACTTTGCAGAACTTCCTTTAAGGCTTAAAGGAATCTGTGAGCAAAGTTAGAACAAAATCTGACATGGTGAGGTGGGGCATTTTTCCAAAATTGGTCCACTTGATGTGGAATGATCCATATTCTTAGAAGAAGGATTAATTAGTAACAGCCAACATGGCTTTCAAAATGGCAGGTCATTTTTGACAAAATTGAGTTTTATGATAGTATGTTAAAGCATCTGGATAAAAAAGAATCTGTAGATATTGTGTACTTAGATTTTGCCAAAGCTTTTGATACAGTTCCTCATAAGCAGTTGCTTGTTAAAGTTAGAGCTCACAGAATAAAAGGGACAGTAGCAAATTGGGTAATTATATAGAAAATGGCGCAACCCGAAGTATGATGTAAAAAACATTTTATTAGGTCAATTTCGATGTGCTGAAGCCAATCTGTTAACCATTTGGTGTGCAAATACTTCAAATTAGAGTAAATGTTATTTATATTTTACTCTTATTTTGAAGCATTTGCCTAAAAAATGGCTAACAAGCACATGAAAACTAACCTAACCTAACCTAAGAGTAAAATAACCACACGTTGGGCACAACAACTCAGAAAGCAAAACACCATGTTTTTGGAAAAATAGAATTGCTTCTTCATCATTTTCGTAAAACTTTACAATAGCTTCAATGTATCTAACAGAACACCCTTTAATGTTGGTATAGCAATGGAGTGTGAAGGGTGTTCTGTTAGATACATTGAAGCTATTGTAAAGTTTTACGAAAATGATGAAGAAGCAATTCTATTTTTCCAAAAACATGGTGTTTTGCTTTCTGAGTTGTCGTGCCCAACGTGTGGTTATTTTACTCTTAGGTTAGGTTAGGTTAGGTTAGGTTAGTTTTCATGTGCTTGTTAGCCATTTTTTAGGCAAATGCTTCAAAATAAGAGTAAAATATAAATAACATTTACTCTAATTTGAAGCATTTGCACACCAAATGGTTAACAGATTTGGCTTCAGCACATCGAAATTGACCTAATAAAATGTTTTTTACATCATACTTCGGGTTGCGCCATTTTCTATATAATTACCGCAAATTGAATTGAAGAATGGCTTAAAGAAAGAACAGAGAGTCCAGTTAAATGGGACTAGGTCTACATAGAGCCCTGTTCTGAGTGGAGTCTCACAAGGGTCAGTACTTGGACCTTTACTTTTTATTATTTATATTAATGACTTAGAAAGGGGTCTAAGTAGTAAAACCTCAATATTTGCAGATGATACAAAATTGGGACAAAATGTAAGATCTTTAACAGGTGCCATGAAAATGCAAAAGTACATTGATAAAGTACCGTAGTTGCTTGGGCAGATAGATGGGAGATGAAATTTAATGTGGAAAAGTGTAAAGTTATGCATGTTAGTCATGATAATCCAGAATTTGAGTATAACATGGATGGAAGTTGGATAAATAAAGAAAAAAAGGGAGAGATTTGGGTGTCATTGTGAATCATGATCTTAAACTTACAACTCATTGTATTAGAAATAAGGCTAATGCTAGATTGAACCTAATGCAGAAACATATAGAATATAAATCACCAGAAATTATAAGTAGGCTCTATGCTTCATATGTGAGGCCTCTTCTTGAGTATTGCATTCAGTTCAGTAGTCCTTATTTAGAGCAAGACAAAGACACTAGAAAAAGTACAAAAGAGAGCCACAAGGATGATACCATGCCTTAGACACCTTAGTTACAAAGTGAGATTGGCACACCTAAACAGGTTTTCCCTAAAACGAAAAAGGTTACAAGGTGATATGATAGAAGTATACAAAATAATAAATGAGTTAGATAATATAGGCTTCCATTCTCTTTTTACAAACAATCACAATGATAGGACAAGAGGCCATAGCCTTAAGCTTTTTCAGCAAAGATGTAAATCACAGTTAGTACAATATAGTTTTTCAAATAGAATAGTAAAATTCTGGAATAGCTTAGATGAAGAAGTCATGAGTTCCCATACTTTGGAGACTCTTAAGAATAAACTAGATAAATTAATGACTGAAAGAGGTATTTGGTAATGAAGTTTTGCTGGAACTGGTAATGGTGTGGAGAAGAGGTTTGTGAACCCTTCCCACATATACATATATATAGTTTATTTTTTATTTGGGTAAATCTCATCACCCACACAGAGTGACAGGATATAGGGAGGCAGCATCTTAGGTTAGGGGATACTCTGTCTTTATACCCCCCATTTAACGAGATTTCTCTGCTGAGTGGTGCCCCCCCATAGCACCATGATGTATGAGACTCATCTTCACTTGCCTCATAGACAGCTTTAAATGGGGGACCCTGATTGGGGGTACATTCAAATACTCTATACAGTCCCACCTACTCCTTTTATCTTAACTGTAGAGCTTGTATTATATTATTCAGGTTATAGCTATATAGATCCATGTAAAACTTCGTGATGAGATAACCACATGGTGTCTACAATTAATACAGCAGTGGTATTGATGAGTGATTCACAAGATCCAAAGTTTTGAAGTTAATGTACAGCTAGTAGATGTGTGACAATCTGCAATTTTGCAGAGATCAATTGGATATTAATTTTGCACGTAACTGTATTTATGGTTTATATTGACAGTGGAGCCACCCAAATGGCCCGAAAGGCCCCTAGTGTTCCCACTATAAAATTTTTACCATGTTACCATGATTCGGTTTACCCACCCTCATCTTCTCATGCTTCTTCTCTTATGACGTAACACCAGGGTTGAGCTGTCCTCCAACCCAAAGTATCGTATCGGGTATGCCAAAATTATCGTACATATATGTACATATATATAGATTAAAGTCGAAACATTTGACACTTTCCTATACTACATTAAGTGTATGGGTTTCAAAGTAAAAGAAAAATATGACAAAAGCAGCAAGTTCACCTTAGTTCTGTCCTACTCTGCTGTGCAGGAAGTTGTTTGCACGCTGCTGGGCCAGCTCACAGATATGCTCTATTACCAGATAAAAATAACTCTGGCTCTCAAACTGGACTAGAAAACCTCTAAAAACCTCTGAATCTTTTATCCAGACCTCAACACTCCTTTTAATCAGGACAATTGCACATTGAAAAGGATTTTATTTTTTTTTTCAGTGCTTTTGGTAAATATGACTGACAGGCTAAAATTATCGTACATTCTGAAAACAGTATCGTACGTCGTACAAAGACTCCAAATTATTGCATATGTACGATAAACTATATAGGGCTATGGTTGATTGCTGTTACCCTCATGGTTAGAAATTTTCAGCAGATTTCGGTGGAGTTAACGACAAAAGCCCTACGTTATTCGTTTAAGAGTTATGTTTGTGGAGGTCTTCAAAGGACCTCGTTAAGTAGTGTTTTTTTTGGGGGGTAATGTTTAATTTATAAGCCTTCGGTATTTTAGCGCTGCCTAATGGTAAAGAAAGAAATTACCATACCTTATTTCGTTGAGCCTCACTTCTGGGTGTAGGACCGTAGACCAGGGGTTTTCAAACTGTGTTCCGTGAGAACGTAATGGGGTTCCATGGGGCATGTCATGAGAGTCTGAGGAGGGAGAGGTAAGATAAAATAATATCAACTAGCATGGATGAATTTACGATATATATTCTGCAAATTCAGTGATTGTGTTTTGAAAGGCGTAGACAAAGAGTGGGCGAGAGAGAGAATTTTAATTCAAACAATAAGATATCCAGAATAAGTGTTGCCCTCTTGCAGCCACAGTAAGAAACAGGAGCCCATTTTGTAAACAAAACAGCTGATGACCACAAGCACTGGTCTGATTCATTTGGTGAGTTTTTTTATGTTCTTAGGTTTAGTTTTCTCAGTTCACGGAAGTTATGATCACAGTAATGTAATATTGACCTTTTATCCAAAGAAAAGAAATCACATCCAAGTCATTGAACATTTATTTGTTTGATTAACTATTAAAATTGCTCCTCAGTAACTGTAAAATTCCTCACTTTTAATTATTTTGCACTGAAAACTTTAATTTTACAATAAACATGATATTTTTTATACTTATAATTTCTTTTATGCTGACAGTAATGTGGGGAGGGGAATTTAAAATAAATAGCTCAATAGAAGTAAATTGTCTTTTTTTTTCTTGTAAATTTCTACTTATATATATTTTTTTTTGTGAAATTCATATAACTGTATATGTAAATTTCATAAATTACATAAATAAACTGTAGTGAGCATAAATTGTGTTTTATTACCATTTGCCTTATATCATTAAAATTTTAACTGTTGGTCAAGGTTCCGTGAATTTTTTTTTTTTTAAATAAAGGTTCCGTGGCTTCAAAAAGTTTGAAAATCTCTACCGTAGACGATCTCTTCGATGTAGGGTCGAAGACAATGGAGTTTCGCAAAGAGTTTATTTGGTTTAATTAATATAGGCAATCACTAAACTTAAATATCTGAAGGAATAGGCTTATTCTTTTGAGTTATTAGGTTTACATTATTAGGTATTCACTTTTTACTCAGAACTTATAGGAAGATTAATTACGTTTCCCTTGCCTAAAGCTTCGTTTGGAACTCTCCATTCTGCGATGAGCTAATATAAATTCCTTTGTGTTCAACTTCGCTGACTTTACAAAGTTCGTTGACTCTTCTCTCGAAGTAATTTTCATGAGTCAGCAATGGAAAATTTTGATAGGAAATAATTCGTTTTTCTTGTTGTTATTTGGACCCAATGCCTCCATATTGGTTCTATGTATGGCAATTATTTTCATTCCCAATAGGCTATGTCGCCAATTCTGAGGCAATTTTGTAAATATTTAATTCAATGAATTAATAATGTGTGTTTAATTAAGAAATAAAGGTACCACATACGATACTATGTTGTAGGCGTGTATAGTTTTTCCATAACATCCCTGCGTAACATAACACCCCCCACCACCAATACCACAGTATAGGTATATATACAGTGTTGGGCATTTTCAGCCTGAGCGGAAATCTGACTGACTTAGCTCGGTGTCTCAGTGACTCTTGACTCCATCCATCCCCCGAAAGCAGAGTCATCGCTCCTTCATTTTATTTTTACGTCATTATTGACGTATATATACAGAGTGTTCTAAAATTACCTTGTAAACTTTTGTATTCTAAAATTACCTAATAAACTTTTATATGAACGTAATATCTTAACAAAAATTATGCGATATTTAAAAATTTTATTTCAAATATAGCAACAATAAGGAAAACAACAATAATTGTTTATTTTAGATGTTCAAAGTGTCTTCCTTCAACTTGAACACATTGTTCACAACGTCCAACAATTGATCGACAGACATATACAAGTTTATTAGCATGATCTACAGATCTTGTGTGTGTGTATATATATATATATATATATGTATATATATATATATGAAAATTATTTCACGAAAGTAACACGTGAAAAATATTTATGATGAATAAAACCACGAAGGAAAGGAAACACAAAACGGTGCTCAAGCGCTTTCGTCTAATGACATCCTCAGGAACACTGAAATACATAAAAGGTTCCGGCCTATATATAGGTTACAGAAAAAAAAAAAATAAATAAATAAAATAAAAAATAAAAAATATAAATAAATAACATACATACACACAAACACATATACATATATATACACATACATATCTACACACATACACATATATATATATATATATATATATATATATATATATATGCGATAAACGGAGAAGTAAAAATAAAACTTAAAAATTAAGGATTAGAGGATTAACAAAGAGGCAAATCGATTTTTAGCACAAGATCAAATGAGTTATAAAAATAATACAAA
>JAJOZX010001165.1:195000-215000 GCA_023014485.1 Bathynomus jamesi | reverse complement strand
TTTCGATACAAATCTTGATTCATATTATAATTTATACTTATTTGTGTGGTTTATTTATATTTCTTATACAATTTCCATGCGTGATTATTTTGGTTTGGTTTAATTTTTAAGTGCTGGCATAGTTCTGTCTATGAGGGATTCTAATATTGCTGGTATAGTACCGATAATTAAGTCCATATTTTCATATATATAGGCCTAGGGCCTCGCAATTTCTAGATCTGCCTAGAGCCTCGCAACTTCTAGATCCGGCCCTGCATATATATATATATATATATATATATATATATATATATATAGGTGGGCCGTAAGTTTCCATACATAGGAAAAATAAACATTTTGTTATGGACAACCATTTTTATTTATATAATATGCTCTACATGGTTGCCATTGTTTTGAAAACACATTTCAATACGTGTTCCCCACTGTTGATGAACACGCATTAGCACAGTTGACGTTATGCTTGTAATGGCGTTGGTGATACGTTCCTTTAGAAGTTTAGATGATTTATGTCTCGTATCTTTTCCTGATACACCATGGCCTTCAAGTGCCCCCAAAGATAGAAATCAAGGGGGGTGAGATCTGGGGATCTGGGAGGCCACTCCACAGGACCACGCCGACCATCCAAGCATCCGGAAACTGCTGATCCAAATACCGACGCACGTGAAGACCATAATGAGGTGGAGCTCCATCTTGCTGGAAGTAAACTGGGAAGTTACCTTCCTCGTTTAGCAGGGATGGGAAAATCTCTTCTTGCAACATGTTAAGATACCTTTTGGCATTAAGATTTCCACTGACAAAAATTGGTCCAATAATTCTGTCACCCCATATCCCGGCCCACACCATCACTTTACCGGCACCTTGCATCTTCGTCGGACTCAGCCAGTTAGGGTTAGCATTACTCCAATAACGTATGTTTTGCCGATTAACCTCTCCATTGACGTAAAAATTTGCTTCATCAGTAAACAAGATCTTACGTCAAACGCATATTCTTAGGGTATCTGAAACATAAAAACAAACGTTTAATTTTTCCTATGTATGGAAACTTACGGCCCACCCTGTATATATATATACAGGGTGGTGCAAAAGTCTGGACCCATAGGCAATTTACTATAAAAAAATCTCGATTTTTATAATAGTTTTTATAATTTAATTTTTGTTTATAATTTTACTAAATATTTTTCAGATTGTTACCCTATGGCAGACAAGTTAACAATAGCAGAAAGAATAGAGCTTGTGCAAAAGAAGGTGCAAAAGAAGGAGCCACCTCACGTTCAGTCGCAAATTTCCTTATGCCTCGATTATGCGAAATACCATTACACTTATTGTAAATTCTGAACTAGAACGTTAAATTTAACATAATTTAGTCACTGGTGTATGGTTAATTAAATTTCATTTCATAATAAACTTCCTGCAGGCCACACTTTTT
The DNA here is from genome assembly GCA_023014485.1 of Bathynomus jamesi. Classification (NCBI taxonomy): domain Eukaryota; kingdom Metazoa; phylum Arthropoda; class Malacostraca; order Isopoda; family Cirolanidae; genus Bathynomus; species Bathynomus jamesi. The sequence goes on along the minus strand of JAJOZX010001165.1, from coordinate 213,574 downwards.
TCCCATATAAACCGCCTATGGGTCCAGACTTTTGCACCACCCTGTATATATATATATATATATATATATATATATATATATTCAACTGCAAAGAACACGCAGTATAAATAACGTTAAGAACGACGCTTGTATAGGAGATATTCCGCGCAAGACGAGAGAGAGAGAACGAAACAAATGAAAAAATGAGGTAACCACCCGGGAATCGAACCCGGGATCTTCCGATTGCCGGTCAGATGCAATCGGAAGATCCCGGTTCGATTCCCAGGTGGTTACCTCATTTTTTCATTTGTTTCGTTCTCTCTCTCTCGTCTTGCGCGGAATATCTCCGATACAAGCGTCGTTCTTTACGTTATATATAAATATATATATATATATATATATATATATATATATACAGTGGATTCCGGTTAATTGGGACATATCGGGACTAGAATACTTTGGCCCAATTAAGCGGCTACCCCAATTATACGAAGTTGCACGGAAAGAGTTAAAAGGTATACATAAGACAAAAGACAAACTTTCCCTTTATTGAGTAACAAAAATACTTGCTGTATATGAACTGAAACAAATGGTGCAAATCAGAGTAAAATATTTACCCTAAAAACAAATTTGATTCATGTACGTATTAAACACGCATGTAATTCTTAACAGTTAATGACGTTGGAGGAATTTATCGAGTGTACCCTGCCGTGTTCTCTTGATTGACTGCAACTGAACAAAATCAGCGCAGGTATCTAGTGCAGATATAGGACTGCCTTCATTGCCTTCCTGCATGAAATAGCATCGTAATCCAGCAATAAATTTCCTCGCATCCTGGTTAGTCACTCGTTCAAGCTCAGGTGTGTCATCCTCATCGCTTTCCTGGTCTTCTGATGTCTTCTGGTGTTTTGCTGCAATTTGTTCAACAATTGCGTCCTCACAATCTTCATTTTCATTATAACATTGAAGCCTATTGTCGATGCATGCAAACTCTTCGTAGTTTCTGACGTGTTGCACTTCCAAAATGGCGTCATTTTCACTATCGACCGTATCTGGCATCTCCAAGCCTGAGTGTTTAAAACCATAGTGAGCAAAGCGGTTCTGAATGGTCTTTGTGCTTAGCCTATTCCTCGCCAACTATCGGCAATAAACTGTACTGCATGTAAAAGATTAACCCTTGCATTGACTTCCTTAGCTGTTGAAGATGATGTCATTAGATTTTCTTCAATTGCTTCAAGGATGTAGTTTACCAACTTTCCGCGATACAAGGTCTTCAAATTTTTTATGATTCCCATGTCCATTGGCTGCACCAAGGATGTGGTGCTGGGAGGCAGAAATTCCAGTTGGATATTTTCCAAAAAATCTAAATGAGGGTGTGCTGCACAGTTGTCAAGAAGCAGCAGAATTTTTCTCGACTTCTGTTGTAGTTCCACGGCCCAATGTAGCAATTACTGGCCCAATTAAACGGCATGGTGCCTCAAATAAGCGAAGCAAATTCTGGTTATATTCTCGATTTGTTTTTGTTCTTCAAGATTTGTCCCAAATAAACGGCTGCCCCGATTAACCGGTGGCCCTATTAACCGGAATCTACTGTATATATATATATATATATATATATATATATATATATTATATATATATATATGAAAATGAAAATGAAAAGGTTTATTGGCAGACTATAGTCCATATGACAAATATTATTAATACAATGACAGTTCATACACTAAGGATAAAAATAATATAATTGATTAGAAATAATACTGCACTGTCGAAGTTAAGTGGAGCTACAGACAGACGTTTTCGTACCAAAAAGTCCATAGCTTAGAGGATAAATGGCAGGACTCATGGATAGCTTGGATGATCGGGTTGGTTGATTTTTTAATTCTTTGCATTAGACTGTGTTGAGCACGTCTTGTTACCTCCGGGAAGCTCGGAACATTGCGGGTTGCAAACATTTGCGAAGCTGAGCATCTCGGGGGTAATTTATGTAAGAGTCTAAACGACCTGTTGTACAGCAAATTTAGGGTTCTGCCAGAACCTTTTTTATAATTCACCCAGAGTTGCTGACCGTATATATTACTGCAGAAAGTACGAAAGAGTGTGTCTTTAGCTTCACTTGTACAGAAACGAAAGTTCCTTATGGTCATATTCGCTTTAGCACACAGGCTTCGAGATTGTTTTCTTATATCCGAGTCATCACTCAAGGAGCTGGTAATAGTTTGACCCAAATACTTAAACTCTTGTACTTCCTCAATTACTTCACCATTCATTTTAAACCTTATATCAGCTGGCTGATTACAGCTTTTAGGATGAAATTGCATAACCTTAGTTTTTGTCACATTAAAAAGAATATCATGTTTCTGCGAATACACTTCGCAGACTTTTAGTAGCCGATCCAGACCTTTAACAGAGGGACTTATTAACACCATATCATCGGCATAAACTAAGTTATTTATCCTTGTGTTATCTATATAACATCCTACTGTTGCCTCATTAAGTGAAGCAATTAATCCGTCAATATACACATTAAACAGCATAGGGGAGAGCAAGGAGCCTTGTCTCGCCCCACAAGAGGAGCCAAAACACTGGGATAGTACATTGCCCCACCTAACAGTGAAAGATTGGTGGGAATACCAAAATTTCAATAAATTTAATATGTACATGGGAACCTTCCTGTCTTCTAGTTTTGCAAATAAAATATTGTGGTTCACCCTATCATATGCCTCTTATATCAAGTAAACAGCTATAAATGGTTGAATTACTGTCAATGTATTTAGATATTGTTTCTTTAAGTACATAGATACACAGGTCAGTTGAGTGGGACCTTTTAAAGCCAAACTGATTAGGAGATGTCCATAGGAAATCATTTAATCGGAGTAACAAGAGTTTTTCTAGTAGTTTCGAGAAGCAGGAAGCGACAGCAATAGGCCTGTAATTATTGCTGGACAGAATGTCTCCATACTTATTTTTGACCAGGGGCAAGATATATACCCTCATGAACTCTGCAGGGATATAGCTATGAGCAAGCATGGCTGATAGGAGCAATGATATATGCAGACACACTACGTCATTTGCATATTTTAAGTGCTCATTCGATAAGTCATCTACCCCTGACGCAGAACCAGTCTTTAACTCTTTAATTAACCTCTTTACTTCAGAAAATGATATCAAAATATTTTCCCTTGTCCCTCCCACAATCGTTTCGCTGCAATCTATCTTAAGATTATCCCTACTCACACTATTAAGAATGTTAGAGTAGTGGTTTTTCCACAGCTTTGCAATTTCATCGTCCCCCGACACCCCATCGATTGTCGGAGGAAGGACATTTTTGACATATATATATATATATATATATATATATATATATATATATATATATACATACGATCTGTAGATCATGCTGTATACGTATGTACATAATTATAATTTGTGGTAGTCTGACCAAAGACTAAATTGACCAAACGTATTTAAATAATTATTAGAAGTCATATTCCGATTATGAGAACCAAGGACTACAAGATATAAAATTTCCTGAATTTCATTTGTATGGTATGGTGGTATCAGAAGTGAGCCAGATTAAATATCTGGACCACATACTAACTGATGGTGTTTCAGATAACTGTGACATCCTAAGGCAATGTAGACAATTATATGCTCAGGAAAATACTTTGATTAGAAAATTTCATGTGTACATTAGATGTTAAGATGACCTTGTTCAAAACTCTCTGTACCACACTGTGTACAACTCATTTGTGGTGGAACTACAGGTTGTATTATATAAGAAAACTGTATATTGCCTATAGTAATATTTTAGGAATTTATTAAGAAATTCTAGATTTATAAACGGTGCTCCTTCTAGTGCCAGTATGCTGTTTGTAGTCAATAAGGTACCTAACTGCGTCAGTGTCATACGCAATTTTGTATTTAGATCTCTCACAAGGCTTGGTGAGTCAGTCGATAAGATAATAGAAGCCATGGTTAGTGGACTGATATCTGGTATATTTCATAGATCTCAAATCTGGAAGCATTGGCATAGGCAACTGTAATGTTCAGTATTTATAGTGTTCCATTGACCTACATAGTCACTGCTCGATCTGCTCCAGGCCACTATCTCTTAACCTTCTATGGACCATTTGTATAATGTTTGTACCTGTTGAGTCTAATATAAAGTTTGTTTGTTTGTACCGAGGAAACAGCGAAAGAAGATAAAATAAATGATGAGCAGAAACAGGATTGGAGACGAAGAAAAATGGAGAAGATACAAATAAGTCGCATGTCGGAATACTGACACACAAAGAGGGCGAAGAAAATTATTGGAACAAAAACACTAAAAGAAACACGTAGATCAATTGGTGAACACCAGAGTGAATACTGTAAAGAGCGAAAAATAAATGGAAAATCATAATAAAAGACAGGTTATCTCCGAAAAGGAAATGACACAAACAATAAAAACAACAACCCCGAATGATAATGCGGAAAGAACTGTATACATATATTATGCAAAGGGCTTTTGCAGATATACGAAAGGACAGTATATATATATATATATATATATATATATATATATATATATATATATATATATGTGTGTGTGTGTGTGTGTATATATATATATATGTGTGTGTTCATTTTCCCTTCACACACTACCTGACCTCCCAAGGGTCACTCACCGTGGGAAAAAAGGAATTAAGTCGGTCGAATAGCGGACAGATAAGTGCCATTTAATACTTTTTCTTTAACAGATCTTTCGTCGGTAGCTTAATTATATATTCATTTAGCATAAAATTGTGTTACAAGAACCTGTTTCTGCGTTTCAAGAACATTTTTGCGGGTTTTCGCAGGTGACGGCACAATAACCACGCGGTAGACCTACGTTGTAATTTATTAATTTCCAAACGCTCGTTTTTTGTTTTTGTTTGTTTTTTAACTAATTAAAAGCATGGCACCCCCGTCAAGTACTTGCAGTCGCTGTGAAGGGAAATTTGCCGCTTACGCGTTTACAATGGCTAATAATAATGAACAGTTAGTTTGCAGGTGGTGCTCAAGCTTGGAAGTGCTGAGGAACGAGTTAGAACGTGAGAGGGAGGCCAGGGTGAGGCTTGAAGAAAGCGTGATGCTCCTGACGGCAAAATTAGAATCCCTTGAGACTCCAGTTACGACCCCTCCTGCCTCAGTTTCTACTAATAATATAAATAGTACTAATAGCCTTCTCTCTTCCCTTAGTTCCCAACCCTTCGTTCGAGTGCGAAATGGAGCCCAGAAAACCAAAGACTTGTCTATCAGTAACAACAAGCATTAAGTTTTCTGTTTTAGATTTCGAAGATGCTGATGAACCAGAAATACGACTCGTTGGCGATTCCATTGTTCGAGGGCAGCTCGAGGAATTCTGTGGGAGAAACCCTCGTTAGGCGCCGTTACTGCTACCCTGGTGCAAGGGTGGAGGATATAACTAATAGTGTTGACCATTTTACAGACGGTACCGCCGAGGACACAACGTATGTTATTCATGTCGGTTCTAATAACGTTTTAAATTCTAGATCGGAAGAAATGCTGGCTAGGTACAGGTACTTACTAGAGCGACTAAAGGAGAAAACTAATAAGATTGTTTTAACAGCTGTACTTCTTCGAATTATCCAACGTAACGATTTCTACAGCAAGGCGACCTTTATTAACAATAACCTAAAGTCTCTTTGCCAACAGGAAGGAGTGCATTTTGCGAATTTTTGGAACAGTTTCTACGGCAGGAGGGACTTGTTCCTCGAAGATGGACTTCATCTTAATGACGTTGGAGCTGCGCGTTTAGGAAGACTATTTCATAATACTGTCTCTTCTTTTCAGGCTGCCGTTACTCGAACGGTCCCAGCGTAAATTTCACAAATTTCCCCTGCGCTCGCGAAGGTGTCGCAGTTACAAACAATTTGAAGGTTCTATCCTTAAATGTTCGTAGCCTACGAAATAAAATAAACGAATTTTTTTCTTTAATTGCTTGTAAAGACTATGATTTAATTGCGATAAATGAATCGTGGCTTAGCACTGAAACACGTGAGTTTGTAGGGGAGTATCAAATTAAAGGTTATAGACTTTTTGTTAAAAACAGAATAGGTAGGCGAGGAGGCGGTGTTATGTTGTATATCAAAGATAATATTGCGAACGTTATAGAAGTAAAGCACTCAATTCCAGAACCGATAGATTCGACTATAGCAGAACTTAAATTGAACGATTTCAAACTTCTTGTTGCGGTTATATATAGGCCCCCTAATCAAACAACTGATACGGACGAAGCGTTATATCGTGAACTAAAGAGAATAATCGGTAGTGAGCAGGCTTTAGTTATGGGTGACTTTAATTGCGCCAACGTGAATTATGATACAATGCAGGGAGACGCGGAAGGTAATCGTTTAGTTAATTTTCTCGAGGATAGCTTTCTTATTCAAAAGGTTGGGGAACCTACGAGGTTGGACAGTATTTTAGATTTAGTAATAACTACGGATGATAGGCTAATTACTGATCTTCAAGTAATAGAACCGTTAAGCAATAGCGATCACAATATGGTAGAGTTTGTCCTCTCAGTAAGTCACTCGAAACCAACTAACTCTACTAAAATTCTTAACTTCCAGCACGCAGACTTTTGTAAATTTCGAAATAAATTGTCACATATCAATTGGGAAAACGTGATGGGGAATTCCAACGCAAAACTAATGTGGGAATCGTTCGAAACAGTATTTAGGACTATAAATGAGGAATGTGTACCGTACAAAATTAAGCGTGCGAAAGTAAACAACAAACCCTTGCGGTTTACTTCTAGAGTAGGAGACATTATAAAGGGTAGAGATAGGGCTTACAGGCAACATAAGTGCGATAAAGACAATTTGTTGTTACGAAACAACTACATATCTCTAAGGCGTGAAGCGAAAAGTGTAATAAAAAAGTCCAAGCGCGAATTTGAAATCTCCATAGCTCGTGACGGTAAAGAAAACCCCAAACGATTCTGTTGTAGGTAAGCTACTGGAATCAGTAATTAGGGATCGTGTAGTCGAACACTTAGAATTGCATAAACTAGTTAGAAATACGCAGCACGGTTTTAGGCGAAACAAATCTTGCTTAACTAATCTTTTAGAATTTTTTCAAAGCGTGGTTGACGTTTACAATAGACATCGGGCGGTTGATGTAGTGTATTTAGATTTTCAAAAAGCGTTTGACACCGTGCCGCACAAAAGACTCATTGAGAAAACTAAGGCTCATTGAATCAGGGGTGTAGTAATAAATTGGATAGAAGAGTGGTTGCGAGGTAGGAAACAGAGGGTGGTCGTTGATGGAGCGGAGTCGTGTTGGGCTAATGTAGCGAGTGGCGTTCCTCAGGGCTCTGTATTGGGCCCCTTGCTTTTTCTTATATATATTATCGATTTAGATGTCGACCTAGTCAGTACAGTTTCAAAGTTTGCGGATGACACGAAGCTGGGTGGTAGGGCGATTAATGACGAAGATAGAGGTAAAATCCAGGAAGATCTGAATAAAATCGTCGATTGGTCAGTCACATGGCATATGAGATTTAACGGCGATAAGTGCAAGATTTTGCATATAGGTTCGCGTAACGGTAATTTTGCGTATAGTATGTCAGGGAAAGAGTTAACAAGAGTAGAGCAGGAAAAAGATTTAGGAGTTATAGTCACTGGTGATTTAAAAGTAGCAAAACAAAGTACAGCAGCGGTCAATAAGGCGAACAAAGTGTTAGGTTTTATAGCTCGGAATTTTGAGTACAAATCGCGCGATATTATAGTTCCTCTTTATAAATCATTAGTTAGACCCCATTTGGAGTACGCGATCCAATTTTGGAATCCGCATATGCGCAAAGATATAGACAAAATCGAAAGAGTTCAAAGACGAGCAACTAAGATGATTCCGTCGCGTCGCTTAGGTCAAAGTCGTACGAGGATAGGCTTAAGGAGTTAAAATTGACTACACTCCAGACTCGGAGGCTAAGGGGTGATCTAATCCAGGTTTTCAAAATTATGAATGGGTTCGATAACGTAGAAAGAGATAGCTTTTTCGAAATATCTAATATAATAGGACTAGAAATAACGGGTGTAAGTTGACAAGTAGAAGGTTCGAGACAACAGTTGCCAAAAACTTTTTTACGCACAGAATAGTAAATAGCTGGAATAGTTTGCCGGTAGAAGTAATTAGTAGCACGTCTATAAACATGTTTAAAAATCGATTAGACGCATATGTTGATAGATTGGGTATAGTTTAAGATAGTAAAATTAAGGTTTTGTGGTGATAGGTCCCACAGCTCAACACAAGTGTTGTGGGATATAGGGAGGCAGCATCTTGGATTAGGGGATACTCTCTGTCCTTACACACCCCATTTAAAGAGATTCCTCTGCCGAGCGGTGGCCCCCATAGTACTGTGAGGTATTGAAAAACTCATGATCTTCACTTGCCCCACAAACACCTTGAAATGGGAGACCCAAAATGGATGCACACACATTTCTACATTACTGTACAGTCTTTACAGCCACACCTACACTTTTCCTCCTTAGTGTATATATGGTAATGTATATGGTTGTAAATTGTGACTTGGTCCGCAATTGATATGGACCGTGACTTATTTTTGGTTGGCAAGGTACTGGTAGTGATGGATACCGTAATGAAATTGACTGGATTCTTTGGATCTGATATATTTGCATGTCGGTTATAAATAGATATAGAGTGTAACATATTTGTGGATAGTAGTCTATTATGACTTGATCCTCTAGATCATGGGTCGGGGAACTTTTTTGGGTATTACCCCAAAATCTATTTGAGTAAAATGAAATTACCCCCAGACTTCAAAGTAAACAAAAACAAGCCAATTGCTCTTAAAATTGTTGCATATGGTATACAAAAAATTCAAATTCAAAAAATGTTTATTGGATCCATTATTATGGAGAAATAAAAAAAAGCCACACATGCTGGCATAAGAATAGCACACAAACAAAATTAGTAAAAAGGATTGAAGAACTGAAGAACTTCATTCAAAACATCTCCACTTCAGGTTTTGAAAAAATGATGGTGTTTCATTTTTGATACAACAACATCAAAATCAGGACGTAAATTCGTAATATTCTAAAATTTAGAATAACGCCACATTTATGTAACAAAATAAAATAAAAATATACGAAAAAAATATCAGCACAAAGTGTCAAGCACTAAAAGCACCTCTTCGTTTCATGATACCATACACACGACTGAGGCTCTGAGGGAAGTGTGACGGCCTCAAGTGTCTCTCATACCGCACGAATTACCCCCAAAAATTTTAAATTTACCCCTGTTCCCCGACCTCTGCTCTAGATCGAGAGATTCTATCCTTAGTTTTTAATTGATAATTAATTACAGTGGCGGCTCGTGACTTTCAGTTATGGGGGTGCTGCCTCAGAAATTGCGAACAATTGTGTCGATTATATATATATATGAGAGAGAGAGAAAGTCGAATAGATAAATTAGATAACTACCCACTACTCAGTCAAAAAAATAAGTAAAATAGTATCATAAAATCAATTATAGGGTACTTACGCTTAATGGGTAATTTCGAATTTGCCAAAAATTTTATTTATAAACAAATTCCATTCTTCCGTTTTTATTCTGAGCGAAAAAATATTCTAAGAAATGAAAGCTATATATTGTACATAATCTAATTATTATATAATTAACTTCAATCTCACGACAAAAAATAAATGATAACGAATCATTGATAAATGCAATTCGGAAATTAAATTTTGAATTAGCAAACGATACAGCAACACAACTACCACGTCAAACAAACAAATCGGCATTGCTCTGTCCGCAGGGCTTTGGATCCTCTTAAACCCGCGATTCTGACTCGCTCTTCGTACGTCCGCCACCGAGGTTTCAAGCGTTTCGAACAAAATCTGGAACTGTTAAGTACGCAGCTCCACGGGAAGGCTGAAGCTACTTTCGTGATTCATTCGTTCGGCATTGAAATAGTTTAAGGAAAAAAGGATATAATCTGATTTAAAAACTCAAAGTTCATTGAAAAAAAACAATCAGAGAGGCTATTTTAAATATTTAAATATAAAGATCATAAGATCATGGGGTGCTGCAGTTCCACAATGCCTACCTGCGAGCCGCTCCTGAATTTAATTAGTTTTAAATTGTTCTTATGTTCTTGTGGTTCGGAACCCACGTAAAATTGTAGGTCCCCTCCGCCACCACGGAGGACATGCACAATACACAATTACGAAAGCAGTTAGGTAGACCAGCCATGAGTGGATCCTAGGGTCTTTGTTGGTCTGAAACATTATATATATATATATATATATATATATATATATATATATGATGAATAAAACCACGAAGGAAAAAAGAAACACAAAGGGGTGCTCAAGCGCTTTCGTCTAATGACATCCTCAGGAACACTGGAGTGAAAGGACAGATCAAGGCAATATATAGGTTACAAAAAAACATACATACATACATATTCATATATATATATACATATACATATATATATATATATATATATACATATACATATATAGTAAGCATAGAAAAAATTGTGGGAGGAGCAAACATTTATAGTTTATGAAACAGGTCACAAAAGAATAAAGAAATAAAAATAAATATAAATATAAATTGAGAAAAAATTAATTACCAAATAGTGCCTTAGTGATATATATGTCACAGCCTAAATAATCATAAAGAAATAAACAGGCAAATAAAAAAACCACATAATATATATATATATATATATATATATATATATAAAAAGACACTTTTAGCACTTTGGCCGACCTTCAATATAAATTCAAATGGCTTGTTTATGGAACAGGTCACAAAAGAATAAAGAAATAAAAATAAATATAAATATTGTAAGTGGAGTCTACCAATTCAAGCTCAAAAGGGAAGTTTTACAATCAATTTAATAGATGATGCCAAATTGATATATATGTCACAAAGAAATAAAGAAATAAACCAAAAAAAAAAAAAAAAATTAATTATTAAAAAAATAATAAAAAATAATAATAATAAATTGAAAGATAAATTTTAAGAGAGGCACACCAATTTATAAGGGAAAAATTACCACATATGCATATTATAGTCACAAAACGAATAAAAAAGTACAAGTAATATAAATTGGAAAACAAAATGATGCCTAGATGATATAAAGAACAATAAAATATATATACAACATATTACGGTATATACAGTATACGAAATAAACGCAATATACATATACAGAATATATATATATATATAGATATATATATATATATATATGCATAAGGGAAAAAAATTACAAATTTGTTTTTATAATTATTGTCTGAAAAAACGATAGGTCGCAAAAGAATAAAGAAATAAAAATAAATATAAATTGAAAAAATTACAAATAATACACGTACACATGTATACCCGCATAACCAAATATATATACATATACACACATATATACAAACACACACACACATATATATATATACACATACAAGCTTGACCATCGCGAAATGAGAAATCATCGCGCAGAACCTTTGTGAGGTTGTAAGGTAAGGTAAGGTACATACACACATATATATATATATATATATACATTTAACTGCATACATACATACATACATACATACATATACACACATATACATACAAACACATTTAACAGCAATGACCACACACATACTCACATACACATACATACATACACATACACGCATCAGCAAAAATTGAAAAATAAAATTGTAAGAGAAACAAAAGACAAAAACAAATTTTTTACCAAAGATTTAACAACCTGCCCTTTTTGTTTAAATCCATCTGAAGGAATTCAGAGCAACGGGATCGAGTTGAAACAGACCTTTACTCATGTTAAGGTATTTGTAAGTTGAATTATAGCCGACTCAAGAATATTTCTATTAACAATGTTGCTAGAGTGAAACAAAACTGAAACATTATTCCAATCAATACAATGGGATAACTCTGACAAATGGACAAAAAGGGCACTGGACAACTGTCCCGTTCTAACGGAATATTGATGCTGTTTTACACGCGTTTGCAAATCCTTTCCCGTCTGACCTATGTAAAAGGAATCACATTGCTTACACCCAATTTTATAGATAATGCCTAAATTATTGGTAGGGCTATTTTTTACTATGATGTTTTTCACAATATTGTTATATGAAAAAACTACACTGATATCCAAAAGTTTAAGTACATTAGCAATGCCTAAGAAGCCCGGGAAAAATGGCATCATCTATTAAATTGATTGTAAAACTTCCCTTTTGAGCTTGAATTGGTAGACTCCATTACAATATTTATATTTATTTTATTTATTTATTCTTTGTGACCTGTTCCATAAACAAGCCATTTGAATTATATTGAAGGTCGGCCAAAGTGCTAAAAGTGTCTTTATATATATATATATATATATATATATATATATATATATATATATATATATATATTTGTGGTTTTTTTATTTGCCTGTTTATTTCTTTATGATTATTTAGGCTGTGACATATATATCACTAAGGCACTATTTGGTAATTAATTTTTCTCAATTTATATTTATATTTATTTTTATTTCTTTATTCTTTTGTGACCTGTTTCATAAACTATAAATGTTTGCTCCTCCCACAATTTTTTTCTATGCTTACATATATATGTATATGTATATGTATATATGTATATATATATGTATATGTATATATATATATGAATATGTATGTATGTATGTTTATTTTTGTAACCTATATATTCCTTGATCTGTCCTTTCACTCCAGTGTTCCTGAGGATGTCATTAGACGAAAGCGCTTGAGCACCCCTTTGTGTTCTTTTTTCCTTCGTGGTTTTATTCATCATAAATACTTTTCACGTGTCACTTTCGTGAAATAATTTTTCATATAATGAACACCACGCGTTCCTTCGCCTTGCTGTTCCCTCTATTGTCCCCGTTTGTGTCGGTTTGCTTCTACATTAATGAAGGGGCATGCAATTCGGATCCGACGAAAGTTTCTTACTAATTGTCTGGAGGAGCAGGTCCTTCCCAAGTCCCTCCTTCCGATTCGCCTCAGAGAAAATGGACGACCATCCGTTCAACAACTTTAGCAGAGTAATTTTAAAGAAACATATTGAAGTCACCAGACAAAATGAGTGGTCCACCTTCAAAAATTTAGGCATTGCCAAACGTAATGTTTTGACTGTTATTCCCCAACCGTGGATCCAACCTTTGTTTGATGAAATTTACAACGAGTTGCGTCGGAGAACTTCTTTACTTCGAAACATTTTGGATCGCAAAATTAAAAGTCTCATTCGAAATAGTCAGTGGAGTAAAAAAGCAAGCTCAAAGTGTGTTTTGAACCTTTCTTCGAAAAACATTAGTGACGATGCAAAAAGTGCCCTTGGATTTGCTATGTCCTTTTATATTGTTAAAAAACCTACTGCTTTACAAATTTGTCATAGTCTTGCTCGTTTTGAAAAACAGTGTAACCTTCCTCAGTTTTTGGTTAACATAGTTAAAGGCTGCGAATATTTCTTACGAAGATAACTTTCCTAAACGTTTCCGCAATAGCCTTTCACAATTAAAAAAAGATAGTGAGCTCCATATTACTAAAGCAGACAAGGCTAACACCTTAGTCATTATGGACAAAGTGGATTACATTGGAAAGATGAATGAGCTGCTTCAGGACCCCGCCACATACGTGAAACTTAGGAAGAACCCACAGGATGATGTCATCAAATCATTCAATAGTGGCTTGAAACGCATTCTCAAAGATCATAAGGATTTAATTCCCCTTTTTTTGTCCACTTCACCTGCTCTGCCTTATCTTTATGGTCTTATTAAAACCCACAAACCGGGTAACCCTATGCGCCCTATTATTAGCTCGGTGGGCTCTATTACCTATAAACTCTCCAAATGGCTTGTTAATGTTTTGTCCCCATTCTTGGAACTGTCTCTGATTCACACGTAAAAAATTCCATGGATCTCACTGAAAATTGAATAATGTTCGCATTAATACCAACGATAGATTGATCAGTTTCGACGTTGTTCATTGTTCACAAAAGTGCCGATTGATGATATGCTTGACTTTCTCGCCAGAGAATTACATAATTATGATTTACCATTACCTGCACACACTGTTTTGGAGCTTATTAAGCTTTGTATCAAGGATTGTAAATTCACTTTCAATGGCGAGCATTATCAACAAGTTTTTGGGATGGCCATGGGCAACCTTTGTCGCCCCTTCTCTCCAATATTTATATGGAGTTTTTTGAAATTACTTACATTCCGAGAATCCTGGGGGTTGGCATCCCTTGGTTGCGGTTACGTCGACGATATTTTGTGTATCTGGCCCATGAATCGTGACCTGGATGACTTCCTCCTTCAGTTAAATGACCAAGTCCCTCCATTAAATTTACTTTAGAAGTGGAACAAGACAACTCAATCCGTTTTTGGATGTGCGTGTTCATAGGGATAGCCCGGGTTTAAGTTTAGTATCTATCGGAAAAAAACAAACAATTTGTCCTACGTACACTTTTACTCTGGACATGACACCTATTAAAAAGGCCATATTTTCCTCAATGTTCTCCGCGCTCTTAGGATCGCCAGTCCGGAATACATCGATGCGAATTGGAAAATATCAACGGTATTGGAAGTGAGTTGTGTTACCCATCTGCGTTCATGGAATCTTGTCTTAATAAGGCTAAACGAACCTTCTATCGTGTGAATAATAACACTCGCACCTTGTCAAAGAATATTTTAGTACTTCCATTTTTCCCGGGCTTCTTAGGCATTGCTAATGTACTTAAACTTTTGGATATCAGTGTAGTTTTTTCATATAACAATATTGTGAAAAACATCATAGTAAAAATAGCCCTACCAATAATTTAGGCACTATCTATAAAATTGGGTGTAAGCAATGTGATTCCTTTTACATAGGTCAGACGGGAAAGGATTTGCAAACGCGTGTAAAACAGCATCAATATTCCGTTAGAACGGGACAGTTGTCCAGTGCCCTTTTTGTCCATTGTCAGAGTTATCCCATTGTATTGATTGGAATAATGTTTCAGTTTTGTTTCACTCTAGCAACATTGTTAATAGAAATATTCTTGAGTCGGCTATAATTCAACTTACAAATAACCTTAACATGAGTAAAGGTCTGTTTCAACTCGATCCCGTTGCTCTGAATTCCTTCAGAATGGATTTAAACAAAAAGGGCAGGTTGTTAAATCTTTGGTAAAAAATTTGTTTTTGTCTTTTGTTTCTCATACAATTTTATTTTTTCAATTTTTTGCTGTATGCGTGTATGTGTATGTATGTATATGTGTATGTGAGTATGTGTGTGGTCATTGCAGTTAAATGTGTTTGTATGTATATGTGTGTATATGTATGTATGTATGTGTGTATATGTATGTATGTATGTATGTATGTATGCAGTTAAATGTGTATATATATATATATGTGTGTATGTACCTTACCTTACCTTACAACTCACAAAGGTTCTGCGCGATGATTTCTCATTTCGCGATGGTCAAGCTTGTATGTGTATAATATATATGTGGTGTGTGTTTGTATATATGTGTGTATATGTATATATATATTTGGTTATGCGGGTATACATGTGTACGTGTATTTTTGTAATTTTTTCAATTTATATTTATTTTTATTTCTTTATTCTTTTGCGACCTATCGTTTTTTCAGACAATAATTATAAAGACAAATTTGGTAATTTTTTCCCTTATGCATATATATATATATATATAGATATATATATATATTCTGTAATATATTGCGTTTAAATTTCGTATATATACCGTATATATGTTGTATATATATTTTATTGTTTTTATGTATCATCTAGGCATCATTTTGTTTTCCAATTATATTTACTTGTACTTTTTTATTCGTTTGTGACTATAATATGCATATGTGGTAATTTTTCCCTTATAAATTGGTGTGCCTCTCTTAAAATTTATCTTTCAATTTATTATTATTTTTTTATTATTTTTTTAATAATTAATTTTTTTTTTTTTTTTTTTTTTTTGTGGACATATATATCAATTTGGCATCATCTATTAAATTGATTGTAAAACTTCCTTTGAGCTTGAATTGGTAGACTCCACTTACAATATTTATATTTATTTTTATTCTTTATTCTTTTGTGACCTGTTCCATAAACAAGCCATTTGAATTTATATTGAAGGTCGGCCAAAGTGCTAAAAGTGTCTTTTATATATAATATATATATAATATATATATATATATATATATATCTTATAATATTATATATATTTGTGGTTTTTTTATTTGCCTGTTTATTTCTTTATGATTATTTAGGCTGTGACATATATATCACTAAGGCACTATTTGGTAATTAATTTTTTCTCAATTTAATTTATATTTATTTTTATTTCTTTATTCTTTTGTGACCTGTTTCATAAACTATAAATGTTTGCTCCTCCCACAATTTTTTCTATGCTTACTATATATGTATATGTATATGTATATATATATGAATATGTATGTATGTTGTTTATTTTTGTAACCTATATATTGCCTGATCTGTCCTTTCACTCCAGTGTTCCTGAGGATGTCATTAGACGAAAGCGCTTGAGCACCCTTTGTGTTTCTTTTTTCCTCCGTGGTTTTATTCATCATAAATACTTTTCACGTGTCACTTTCGTGAAATAATTTTTCATATAATGAACACCACGCGTTCCTTCGCCTTGCTGTTCCCTCTATTGTCCCCGTTTGTGTCGGTGTTTGCTTCTACATTAATGAAGGGGCATGCAATTCGGAATCCGACGAAAGTTTCTTACTAATTGTCTGGAGGAGCAGGTCCTTCCCAAGTTCCCTCCTTCCGATTCGCCTCAGAAATGGACGACCATCCGTTCAACAACTCTAGCAGAGTAATTTTAAAGAAACATATTGAAGTCACCAGACAAAATGAGTGGTCCACCTTCAAAATTTAGGCATTGCCAAACGTAATGTTTTGACTGTTATTCCCCAACCGTGGATCCAACCTTTGTTTGATGAAATTTACAACGAGTGCGTCGGAGAATTCTTTACTTCGAAACATTTTGGATCGCAAAATTAAAAGTCTCATTCGAATAGTCAGTGGAGTAAAAAAGCAAGCTCAAAGTGTGTTTTGAACCTTTCTTCGAAAAACATTAGTGACGATGCAAAAATGCCCTTGGATTTGCTATGTCTTTTTATATTGTTAAAAAACCTACTGCTTTACAAATTTGTCATAGTCTTGCTCGTTTTGAAAAAACAGTGTAACCTTCCTCAGTTTTTGGTTAACATAGTTAAAGGCCTGGTCTATGGTGCTGCGAATATTTCTTACGAGATAACTTTCCTAAACGTTTCCGCAATAGCCTTTCACAATTAAAAAAAGATAGTGAGCTCCATATTACTAAAGCAGACAAGGCTAACACTTAGTCATTATGGACAAGTGGATTACATTGGAAAGATGAATGAGCTGCTTCAGGACCCGCCACATACGTGAAACTTAGGAAGAACCACAGGATGATGTCATCAAATCATTCAATAGTGGCTTGAAACGCATTCTCAAAGATCATAAGGATTTAATTCCCCTTTTTTTGTCCACTTCACCTGCTCTGCCTTATCTTTATGGTCTTATTAAAACCACAAACGGGTAACCCTATGCGCCCTATTATTAGCTCGGTGGGCTCTATTACCTATAAAACTCTCCAAATGGCTTGTTAATGTTTTGTCCCCATTCTTGGAACTGTCTCTGATTCACACGTAAAAAATTCCATGGATCTCACTGAAAATGAATAATGTTCGCATTAATACCAACGATAGATTGATCAGTTTCGACGTTTGTTCATTGTTCACAAAAGTGCCGATTGATGATATGCTTGATTTCTCGCCAGAGAATTACATAATTATGATTACCATTACTGCACACACTGTTTTGGAGACTTATTAAGCTTTGTATCAAGGATTGTAAATTCACTTTCAATGGCGAGCATTATCAACAAGTTTTTGGATGGCCAGGGCAACCCTTTGCGCCCCTTCTCTCCAATATTTATATGGAGTTTTTTGAAATTACTTACATTCGAGAATCCTGGGGTTGGCATCCCTTGGTTGCGGTACGTCGACGATATGTTGTGTATTGGCCATGAATCGTGACCTGGATGACTTCCTCCTTCAGTTAAAGACCAAGTCCCCTCCATTAAATTTACTTTAGAAGTGGAACAAGACAACTCAATCCCGTTTTTGGATGTGCTGTTCATAGGGATAGCCCGGGTTTAAGTTTAGTATCTATCGGAAAAAAAAAACAATTTGTCCTACGTACACTTTTACTCTGGACATGACACCCTATTAAAAAGGCCATATTTTCCTCAATGTTTCTCCGCGCTCTTAGGATCGCCAGTCCGGAATACATCGATGCCGAATTGGGAAAATATCAACGGTATGGAAGTGAGTTGTGTACACCATCTGCGTTCATGGAATCTTGTCTTAATAAGGCTAAACGAACCTTCTATCGTGTGAATAATAACACTCGCACCTTGTCAAAGAATATTTTAGTACTTCCATTTTTCCCGGGCTTCTTAGGCATTGCTATGTACTTAAACTTTTGGA
>JAJOZX010001165.1:0-190000 GCA_023014485.1 Bathynomus jamesi | reverse complement strand
CCCCACAAACACCTTTAAATGGGAGACCCAAGATGGGTGCACACACATTTCTACATTACTGTACAGTCTTTACAGCCACACCTACACTTTTCCTCCTAAGTGTATATATTGATATATATGGTTGTAAATTTTGACTTGGTCCACAATCGATATGGACCGTGACTTATTTTTCGTGACAAGGTACTAGTATTGATGGATACCGTAATGAAATTGACTGGATTCTCTGTATCTGATATATTTGCATGTCGGTTATAAATAGTATAGAGTGTAACATATTGTGGATAGTAGTCTATTATGACTTGATCCTCTGGATCCAGAGATTCTATCTTTAGTTTTAAATCGATAATTAATTAGTTTTGCTAAATTGGTCGTTGCCAATGTACACATTGTACAGGAAGTTGTTACATAAATTTCTTATGTTCTTGTGGTTCGGAACCCACGTAAAATTGTAGGTCCCCTCCGCCACCACGGAGGACATGCACAATTACGAACACAGTTAGATAGACCAGCCATGAGTGGATCCTAGGGTCTTTGTTGGTCTGAAACATTATATATATATATATATATATATATTACAGGGTGGGCCGTAAGTTTCCATACATAGGAAAAATAAACATTTTTTTATGGACAACCATTTTTATTTATATAATATGCTCTACATGGTTGCCATTGTTTTGAAAACACATTTCAATACGTGTTCCCCACTGTTGATGAACACGCATTAGCACAGTTGACGTTATGCTTGTAATGGCGTTGGTGATACGTTCCTTTAGATGATTTATGTCTCGTATCTTTTCCTGATACACCATGGCCTTCAAGTGCCCCCAAAGATAGAAATCAAGGGGGGTGAGATCTGGGGATCTGGGAGGCCACTCCACAGGACCACGCCGACCAATCCAAGCATCCGGAAACTGCTGATCCAAATACCGACGCACGTGAAGACCATAATTTAAATTTTCCTATGTATGGAAACTTACGGCCCACCCTGTATATACACGGTGAACCAAAAGTAGGTGGACAGTAGGTTGAATACGGTTTGTGTTATATTATATTATAACTATGGTGTTCATTATAACTATGGTGTTTGTGTTATATTATATTAAATATTATAACTAAATTTATTTAAATTTTATTTTGTATTATAGTATACAAAAAAATTAAATATGTATTCTCAAAATAAACGTTATCATTTATGTCCACCTACATTTGGTTCACCCTATATATATATATATATATATATATATATATATATATATATATATGTGTGTGTGTGTGTGCATATATGAGCACCCGCCATGTGCAATTTCTATTATAATAACGATCACTGTAAATGTGGCAACAGCTACAGATTTTATCATTTCACCTTTTGCAAGTACTATGCGAGGCAGGAGGTCTGCAAATATGGTAAGAAATACTATCATCACCACCCAACAAACTCAAGAGACAATAGGAAAACGCAGTGGCGTAGCGAAATTTTTTTTTGGGGGGGAGTGGGGGGCAAAAGCCCAAATTTTCCGACAAGCGGGCGTGACAAAGATACCGTTTATCAATCATCGATCTCATCAAGCATAACAATTTAGGCAATACAAAGAATCTGTTAAGTGGGAGGAACACATATATGATAACACATCTAAATCAGTATTCAGAAATGCAGTACAAAAGCAGAATACACTACCATTAAGTGAAAGAAAATGATTCACAAGGGAAAACACAATGCACTCTGTGTAACAATGGACCAAAAAATTTGCAACATATATTATACTGCCCAACATAACAGAATGAAAAAAAATAATGTGGCTACAACAACCATATGCTGAAAACACGTACAAATTAATTGAAGCTCTTCTTTTAAGTACAAATCTTCTGCAGCTTAAATCCCATCTCTGTATGGGGTCACTGTTCTTGATGAGTCTCCTCCATTACTTCTGTCACGCACCATGTCCTCGTCCAAATTTTTCTACCGGATGTCTGCCGCCACGCAATCCCTTCATTTCGTCTTCGGTCTACCTCTTCTTCTCCATCCTCGCACCTCCATTTCCAGCACCCTACGTCCCACGTAGTCCTCCTCTCTTCTCATCATATGCCCATACCTAATCTCAGTCTGGCTTTTTGGACTTTTCTTGACGCCTCTGCTACTTTCACCGTTCCTCTAATGCGTTCGTTTCTGATTCGATCCCTTCTAGTTACACCGCACATCCATCACAACATTTTCATTTCAGCCACATCCATCTTTCTGTCACTAGTCTTCTTTATTGGCACCGTCTCCATTCCGTACAACATGGCTGGCCTAACCACTGGTTTGAAGACCTTCCCTTTCAGCTTCACCGGCATCCTACGATCACAGAGAACTCCCGACACCTCTCTCCAGCTACTCCATCCCGACTGTATCCTACGATTCACCTCTCTCTCTGCTCCCCCCTCTGCCTCGATTGTTGATCCTAAGTATTTAAAACGATCTACCCGTTTGATCAGTTCACCATTTAACATCACTCCCCCTCCTTCATCCGGTTGTACATTACATATATATTTTAAGTACAAATACAACTTGTAAATTTTCTGAGAAAATCCTTTCTGAGGCTTGGTGGGGGGGGGCGATCGCCACCCCCGGTCCCCCTTCTAGCTACGCCACTGGGAAAACGGCAAGAAACCTTTGAATACAAACCAAGGATTGAATTTACCGTATTGGTTTGGGATTTAATTTACCGTATTAAAATAGGATTTTACCCTCTTTTATCCAGTTGATTTAAAAAAAAAAAAAAAAGTTTGTAGTTTGTGCTCGGGAAGTTTTGATTGAGTGTGTGTTGAACATAAGAACATAAGAAATTTTTATAGTGGGCACACTAGGGGCCACTTCGGCCCATCGAGGTGGCTCCACTATGTAAAAACTGCCTGTACATTGGCAACAACCAATTTTTAAAAAACTAATTAATTATCAATTTAAAACTAAAGATAGAATCTTTGGATCCAGAGGATCAAAGTCATAATAGGCTACTATCCACAAATATGTTACACTCTATATCTATTTATAACTGACATGCAAATATATCAGATCCAAAGAATCCACTCAATTTCATTACGATACCCATCAATACCAGTACCTTGCCAACCAACAATAAGTCACGGTCTATATCAATTACGGACCAAGTCACAATTTACAACACAATTTACAGGAGGAAAAGTGTAGGTGTGTTTGTAAAAACTGTACAGTAATGTAGAAATGTGTGTGCATCCACTTTGGGTCTCACATTTAAAGGTGTTTGTGGGGCAAGTGAAGATCATGAGTTTTTCAATACCTCACGGTACTATGGGGGCAGTGTTGCCATTTCTACAGATTTATCTGTGCATCTACAGATTTTATGCTTTGTTTCAGATTTTCAGATTTTTCCCCCAAAATGGGCGAAATCTACAGATTTCTAAAATTTATGATTTTTTTTTATGCTTTTTCAGATTTTCCTTCAAAATATGCAAAATTTGCCGATTTCTAAGATTGAGGTTTTTTTTACTAACCACTACGGACTACACTGGATATTACAGTAATATTACTGAGTTTCTCCATGAGAACCAACAAATTATTTTCGTGCGCCACCTGTCAGTAGAGAGTGGCAACATAACATAAACACGCCACACTCAGCTGACTGTGCGTCGGTTCTTACTTAGTCATCAACAAAACACACTGATAAAGAAAGCAAGGGGTGGAATCTACAGTACAGATAAATAGCCCTGTTGTTGTTAATGATAATGTTCATTCCATAATTCCAGTACAGCATAAAATTATGTATTTTATTGAATTCCTTTTTCCATTTTGTATATATGCATCCTTATTTTGTTGCTGTATACTTGTTCTTTCTATTTGCTGCTTTTTGTCTAGATCATTCTTAAACTGGCCTATAGACGTAGCTTGAATAGTAGGGTCATTCCATGTCAAGTCAGCCACCTAAAACACTCACCCCTTTCAATTTTGCTCATACTTGGCACAATAGCAGATATACATGCCAAACTTAAATTCCCAAATTATTAGAGCTGACTGACCTTTGGTTACTGAGATACAAGGTCACAAAGTTGTGACATTTTGACCTTTTTGCGTTAAATGACTATTTTCAAAATGGTGTAACTAAACAACTATTAAAGCTAGAGCATTGATTTTGGTCTCATTTTAAAGCTCTTTAGTAGCCCCTTGTTTATTGTCTCTCGTTAAATATATCTACTGTGAAAAAAAAAAAAAATCCCTTCAAAAGTTGACCTTTGACCTTGAATAAAAAAAAATACCTTCTAAAAAATTCAATTTTTTTACATTAATTCCTTGAGTCATGTACAACAAAATCCCAAGAAGCTGTAAGTGGCTGATAACTAGTTCATGTATAAAAAATAATGAATTCAAGCAACATTTTGAAAAAAGTCATTTTATACAAAAATTGTCAAAAAGTTATGACTTTGTGACCTTGTATATCAGTAACCATTTTTGTCTAAGGTCAGCTCAATCTCTTACAAATACAACCCATATCTACATACTATCTGCAGCCTTCTACAAACAAGCAAATGCTTATTTTTAAATATTTGTTCTTTACCCACCTCACCTGTATGTTGTGCATGTATGTGATGATTTTCAGTAGTTGACAAGATTCTTGTGGGCCACCCAATTTATTGGGATTTCTAGAAGAGAAAACAATTTTTAATGTATACCTAGATAGCTATCTAATTAACAAATACAAGTAACATATTAAAATGTACATACATATGTATAGGTATAGTGCTCATTGATTCCATTTATCACAACTTAAAATGTATGTAGTGTATATATAGTTACTGACATTTAATTTGAATTCTTACCTTTCTGTGCTGTAGATCTGCCAAAGCTTGGATGCCTTCAAAGTAACTTCTTTGCAAATCCTATATATTCATCCATTAGTAATAGATGCCTCACTTGTGTTAGAATATCTGAATATGGTAAGATTAATTCATCTGGTCGACCAGGATACACCAAATGATGGGTTTGGTCCATGAGGATGAAGGAATGTGACTTTTACTTCTCTATTCTCTGGTATCTTTTCCAGCACATATGCCACCTACCAATGGCCATCATATGCAGCAGTAACAAAACCATGTATTTTCTCCTCAGTCACAACTTCTTCCTTTCAGTAACTTTCTCAATATTTGAATAATCTGATTAATGAATAAGGTTTAACCTTAAGAGAGTCAATGAAACTGGCTGTAAATGGTTGTAATTTCTGTGTACCAGCAATAGTCCTTGCAGTTGAGTGTCTTTCTCTTAGAGAAGTTGGCTTTCCTCTTCATGCTCTTATTAGTTGAAAAATGACATTTTATATTTATAATATTTTCACTTGCAATGTAATATAACTGTTCTGCAGTAAGGATCTGTTCATCATAAGGTCGTTGTAGACTAGCTTTGCAGCTAATCTCTTAACTGTGCCTCAACACCATCACAGGGTCCCTTTCCATGACTTGTTGCAAAAAAATTCTATTCTGCCTCAATTCCAAAATCATCTCTGTGATGCAAAGATTCAAAAGTTTTTGTAGTTTCTTATACTGTCTGCACACCCATCTGAAAAGTAAATTTATTTTGTGGATGGAATGATGGATGAGATATTATCTTTTAGGAATTTTATCAGATGCTTTTGAAACAAATGTACAGCAACTGTGTTATGGATGTTACACTCTGAAATACTAACAAAGCTAAGGTGAGCAATCTCATCTTCTTTTTATAGTAAATACAAATGGATGTAGAGTAGCCATCTCATGTTCAGTGAAAGCTCTGAACCTCATCTTGAGATAAAGGAATAATTTCAGCAAATCACACCAGCAAGGACCTCACCATCTTTCAAGACATTTTTGTTTCACGGTAATAAGTTGCTTGCATCTTGTCTTGAGGTCATGTATCTGGTATTCTTTCAGTTTGTTACAGAATTGTCAATATTCATCTGTATTCAGTTCTACTGATTCAAGATTGACCGATCTGTATTGGTCCCTTTTTAAAATTTATGATATCAATGAAGTTGTTTGTAAATATGTCCAGTAGTCTGTTTTTTAAATCTGATGATCTCCACATTGTTCACATTGTCTGAGGCAGGATTGCATTCATAAAGGCAACACAATGACGTACATTCTTAATAGGTGTGTCATCATTTGCAGTTAGTTTTTCTAATTCAGCTCCTACAAACATAAGTTTGGGCATTCTGATGAATTGTACAGACATACTGAGTGAGTTCCTGTTGCTCCAGCAATAACACACTGCTTTGGAGCAATTCTGCAAAATTTACTGAATCCCACCTTAACCAAAGAATTCTTTCTTTGAAAATATGATAGGCTTCTTTTAAATTGCAAAGTAAAAGATGCTTTTGCAAATGTATCCTTCCTCTTTCATTGTCAATGATACTACATAGTCTTTCTTCCTCATTGTTCTACTGATGTCTTCTGAAAGATAAAAGCTTTAAATAGCGTCAACAGTATCCTGTTTAATTCTTTTCCCACCCTTTGGATTTGGGTCTGAAAGGACACCTTTTTCTTCAAACTATTTTTTTAGCAATAGATGCTGTATGCCTTGTGTGTTAAATTCTGAAGCAATTTTCCTAATGCTCCAACTTTTGGGCAATAAGTGAGGATTTTTATTTTATCACTTCTTTTAGTATTTTCATTTTTGAATTTTTCCTTGGGTTTGATTTTATTATTTCTAAACAGTCTACATCTCAGATGGCTCCTAAATTGTGAGTCAGAATCTCTTTCCTGCAACTGTTTCCATTCTCTTCTTAACTGTCTCTGTCACCTTGCTTAGTTTTTTAGCTCCATATGACTTTTTGCTCTACAAGCTTTCTCTTTTTTATGGGTGATTCACCAATTGAAACAAAAGAAGCATTCAAAGTACACATCTCATGGTTTTGCTCTGAAGTTGATGCATCACTATTGTCAACATTTTCAATTTTCTCAAGATCTTCAGGTGGTTCACTACTACAAGAAGAATCATCATTTATGTCTGAATTCAAAGTGCCTATTCCTTTCTCAGGCAAGGACTCAAGATGTTCTCTACACTGCTTACAAAGTCTGTGATGTAGTGTTAAGTGCAGATCGGAAACTTATTTACAAGTTCCTGCGGTACAATTCTCAAACTCTTCTTTCGACACTGACCTTTGTGACGCAGCAAAGGATCAGCACACTTCTGTTTCAGTTTTAAATGTTCCATGTTTGTACTCTGAAATCACAAAAGCACAAAGAAAATCCTGAAAAGAAAACAATGAACAATTAATGAATTATTAAATAAATTTTATACATGTATTTAGTAAAAATAAATTAACTTTAACTTGAAGTCAGGAGTCAACTCTGTAAAGTTGACAGTACTTATATACAGGGTTGGCAGAAAACCCACTTTTTAAAAAAAAAGCCCACCCCAGGTGGGTTTTTTGGTTTTTTTCACCTAAAACCCGGGTAAAATTGGGTTTTTTCGTATGTCCATATGGTAGTTCATATTAGACCTACCTATTCTTATTTTTATAATAATACTGTACTGTACCGTACACTATTAATATAACATTTGTCTTGTTTTTAGCAAAAAGGTTGCCTTCCAGGCAATTAAGCATAAAAAGTTATTATTTTCTCAGATTGAGCTTCACAACAAAATTTGGAAAACATGGACCAATTTGAACTAAATTTGGTGTGGTAAATTATCCTATTTGTTAGGCTATACTTCCTATGGAAGACAGGCCCCTGTGTCTTCTGCTGGAAGTAGATGAATTACAGCTCCCAAAGGGAACTTAATTCAGCTAGTTATATCTATTTAATTCATATTACTGAATATTTTTTTTTATTTCACAGTTAAATAAAACACTGGCAACAGCATATTTATCTTTACTGCTAGCCTACAGAATTAGTCTGTTTGAAGTTATAACTGCATTAAATAATGCCAAAGACCTTTGGATCAGGAAGAAAATCAGGGCATGAATGGAGTGAAGTCAATATTATTGATGGGACTAGTAAAGTTAGATGCAAACATTGCAATAATGAAATAAGTAATAAAATAGAGCGAATAAAAATGCATTTAATGAAATGTTTGAAACACATGGAATCAAGAAACAAGACTGACAATACTGCCAGTACAT
Organism: Bathynomus jamesi; assembly: GCA_023014485.1. NCBI lineage: Eukaryota > Metazoa > Arthropoda > Malacostraca > Isopoda > Cirolanidae > Bathynomus > Bathynomus jamesi. The sequence goes on along the minus strand of JAJOZX010001165.1, from coordinate 181,895 downwards.
CATCTTCATACTGCCATGACATAGACCTCTCAGATGATCCAGACTCATCCTCACCACCACTGACACAATTACAGATGAAAAAAGAAAAATTCAAAAGAAAGTAAGCGATTTTGGCATGACAACAATAACTTTGCAGAAAAATGTCATTGATATCAAAATAGCCAAATTCTTTTATGCAAATAATATTCCATTTCTATGTGCAGAGTCTAAGTATTTTATTGAAATGATAGAGAGACTAAGACCAGGCTACACTCCACTTTCCCGTCGAAATTTGTCTGGTCCACTTTTAAATACAATCCATGAAGAAGTAGAAAATTCCTTGAAGATGCAGTTGACTGAAGAATCAGGATGTATAACACCCTGATTGGCTGATGTCTACACTCTATAACCTGCTACCTCACCCAAAGAGTTATACTGTAGGTCTATTTGTTGACTCATGTTTGCTTGCTTTGCATGTAAAATCATTATAGGCGCCTATATGACAATTTTTAAAAATAATTGCATATGCACTTCTTAAGTTTCATGAAAAAACCCACAAGTGGGTAAAATAATGGTTTTTTTCAAGTGTTTTTTTTTTAAAAACCCGGGTGGTTTTTTTCGGGCTGGGGCCCACTAGTGCCAACCCTGCTTATATACTAGTTGGGCCTTTGGATCAGCGCTACTCCAGTAGATTTGGGGCTGTCTAGGGGTTTAACCCTGGTTGTCTTTTAAAAGACTTCTTTTGGCACAGGTCACAAAAAGGTTTTTGAACTAATAATGTTAAGTTGAACTAAGTCTTCACTGACACTATATCAGAACAGAACTTTTAAATAAATGAACTGACAAAAAAAATCTAAAATTGAAGAATGATGCCAACTTCATTTATTTTTTATACATTGAACTAGTTATCAGCCACTTACAGCTTCTTGGGATTTTGTTGTACATGACTCAAGGTATTAATGTAAAAAAATTGAATTTCTTAGGAGAAGGTATTTTTTTTTTATTCAAGGTCAAAGGTCAACTTTGAAGGGATTTTTTTATTTTCACAGGAGATATTTAACAAGAGACAATAAACAAGGGGCTACTAAAGAGCTTTAAAATGAGACCAAAATCAATGCTCTAGCTTTAATAGGTTTTTAGTTACACCGTTTTGAAAATAGTCATTTAACACAAAAAAGGTCAAAATGTCACAACTTTGTGACCTTGTATCTCAGTAACCAAAGGTCAGTCAGCTCTAATAATTTGGGAATTTAAGTTTGGCATGTATATCTGCTATTGTGCCAAGTATGAGCAAAATTGAAAGGGGTGAGTGCAAAAAGTGCCATTTTGTGGCTGAGTTGACATGGAATGACCCAGTATTCTCGTTTAAAATATTCAGTTTATCTACCTTTCATTCACTAAATTTCGTGTTTAATTGACCATTTTTGTATTTCTGTTTGGAATTATGAATATTATTGTATATGTTACTTACAAAAATAAACTTTAAAATCAAATGGTAGTTTACAGATTTTGTCTACAGATATTTTTATTGAAACTACAGATTTCTACAGATATTTTGACACCAATCTTCAGATTTTCATTATTTTTGGATGGCAACGCTGTATGGGGGACACTGCTCAGCAGAGGAATCTCTTTAAATGGGGTGTGTAAGGACAGAGAGTATCCCCTAACCCAGTGCTGTCCAACTTCGATAAAGCCACGGGCCAAGATGTTTACAAGAGTTAGATGGTGGGCCACAATTACACTTATTAAAGTAAAATTGTAGGCCTATAATCATACACCATTGGTTAATATGATTTAGGAACCTGCTGAATGTTGTTCTACCTACTAGAAGTGACAAAATAGGGAAGAAAATTCAGAAATGAAATTTGGCAAAATTTCATTTTGCGGGCCCGCCAGTTGGACAGCGCTGCGCCTAACACAAGATGCTGCCTCCCTATATCCCACAACCCTTGTGTTGAGCTGTGGTATCTATCACCTAAATGCACAATATATATATATGAAATAAACTAGGGTAATTGTTACTTTTCAGCCCAGACTGTTATTTCCCATGGAACCTAGGTTTTTCTCATGGTTTTTGATATGATCCATGCGAATCTGACCTTCATTTCCATCGGAAATGACCAGTTGTTAAGATATACCTCATCAATATTTGGGAACCTATAGGGAATCTTTTGGGGGGGGGGGGGGGGGGGGGAAACTCATTTCGGTAATTATTCGTTTTTTGACCCAGTCTCTTTTTATAATGAGAGCAAACTTTTCTGGTCAATTTTGAGGTGCTCTGCATGAATCTGCCATCCGTTTCCTGTACAAATGCGTAGTTTTCGAGATATCGTCATCTTGAAAACTACGCATTTGCACAGGAAATGGATGGCAGTTTCGTACAAAACACCTCAAAATTAACCAGAAACGTTAGCACTCTCATTTTCATTTAAACTAACGAATTTAAACGAAAATATCATGACTTAACTAACATCATCTAGGATTGGTTAGGTTGACCTAACCGGTGTCACGTACTGAACTGTCCGCAAAACATTAGGACTGATCAATTTGTGATACGTGATCTTTACGGGGGCTCTACCCCCGTACCCCCGAGACCTAAATTATACAAATGATAATGTAATAACATGTGCCAACCTTGCATGGGTAGTCTGCTAAATTTTGCCTGCCCTTAAACTTAAATGACACACATTTATTTTTAGGATTTGTTTTATGGCATCTAAAGACCTGGTCTTTTCTTAAAATACAAGCACTATTGTATTTAGGGCAGGTCACGGATGTCTTAATTATTCCGTGATTGAAAAAAAGGTCTAAACTCTTGTCTTCATCGAGGGCAATATGGCAGATCACGTCTTCAAAATCAAATATGCATAACTGACACATCATACTTCTAGTAAAAAAATAACTGAACAGACGAAAAATTGCTAAAAATGATTTATTTGTAAAACAGGACAAATTGAATTGCGCAGAAGTAGCCAGAATCACCAGAAATAAGAAATATTCACCAAATAGTCGATATACAGTATATATTGAAAAAACACCAAAAAAAGGAAATATTTTAATAAAACATTTTATATAACTTTGCACAAGATAATATATATATTTTCTTATTCAGTTTTGATTGGTTATTCAATATACAGTATATTGCTGTTATAGCTGGGTGTGATTGGGTCAAAAAACGAATAATAACCCTCATTTCCAATGAAAATGAAGGTAAGAATGTAGGGTCATTCTCTGTCAGATCAACCAGTGCCTAACACCCTCATCTCTCAGATTTTGCTGAAATTTGGTTTATAGGGAGTTTGTGGGCCCTGAATCCATTTCTGAAATTATAAGGTCAATCCGACCAACGGTTCAAGAGATATGACCTCGGGAAATTTGAGGTCACTTGCGAGGTCACTAACATTTGGCGACCCATAACTTGGGTAATAATGGTCACAATTATATAAAAGTATATATATTTAGAATCAGAAAACGACAAGGAATCCAAATATGCAAGTTTTAGAACTCTAGGTTGAAACATAAAAAAGTTACACTGTAAACAAAATTTGAGGTCACGATTTGACCTCTGGGGTATCAAATGAGAATTTTTTTTTTAAATGTAAAAAATGAAGGCATAGGCATTGGCTATTAGAATCAGCAAAAAAAAGTTTGTTTATGTTAGTATTTTTCATGTAACTAACATATAAGTGAACACCATATTCATAAGTTGTGCGTTAATTCTACCTATTTTTTCACACTTAAGCTCATTTCATTTGGAGCTGATTTCACACTGTCAAGTAACTCAAGAAATGAAGGCATAGGCATTGGCTATTAGAATCAGCAAAAAAAAGTTTGTTTATGTTAGTATTTTTCATGTAACTAACATATAAGTGAACACCATATTCATAAGTTGTGTGTCAATTCTACCTATTTTTTCACACTTAAGCTCATAATTTGACCTATAGAAATTAAAATTACACTTTTTTATAGATATAAAAACAAAGGCAAAAAATGTAAAATTGTATTTCACTGCTAATCTACACTGGCAATAATAGTTATAATAGTGAAAGGGGAAGACCTACTTAGAGGATTCATGTGCTAGCCTAATACAATTTTTGCATGCTCGATGCTCTCATCAATTTCTTTTTGTGGAAAAATGTATTGAATTCTGCTGCCTCCTCTTAGGGTAGGACAACTCATTACAGTTAATATATGATGTCCTGGCACTGCACATGAATCCTTGTTTGATGGATAATAATATGCACTTGATCCTGATGACCCAGAGGGATGTAGAAAGTTCACAGTGAAATCATCAAACTCTTCACAATATTCCTCCACAATTCCATACCAAACTTGCATGTCATAAATGCAGCCAACATACTCTCCTGGTTTGACACATTTTAGGTTACCAAGCATTGCAGGTTCATTAGTAAAATGACTTTTCCTTATTCTTTTCTTTTCTCCAATGCCACTTGAAATGGGATACACCATCAGTTCTTCCTTGTTTAGGGGAACAAATCTATGATATTTCTGAGTTCCAGGAATAGCCCTACTATCCTTGAATCGATGTTCCAACCGTTCTTCTACATCTTTCAAATCAGCTGTAGTTACAAAGAAAAAATGTATCTTCTTGCTCAAGTTTTCTTCACAAAACTGAAACATGTGTTCTGGTGTAAGAATTTGCCTCTCTGTAGTTCTCTGCAAACTGGCACGAGCAGTAGCTCTTTTCACTGTTCCTCCAATCCCATCACATGCATTTTTGCCATGGGATGTAGCAAAGAAGTGCCATTCACAAGACAGACCAAAATCCTCTTCATGGTAACAGAGATTTGTGAAGGTGTATCTGTTCTTATATTGGCCAGCACATCCATCTGAGAAATAGTGCACCTTCTTCAATTGTGGGCATCTGAATTTAACATATGTCATAAGCTTCAATATGAATGAGTAAACCATTATAGTGTTGTGTTTTAGTGATGCAGATAAGAAACAGACACTAAAATGGCTAAGTTCCTGGTCTGCAGATGATCTATAATAGATGACAAAAGGGTGAACTGTACACTGTGAATTGTCCCAGTGAAACCCTTGGGCAGCATCCTGGACAATGAAAGAATAATTCTCAGAGAAATCACCTACTATAACTACCTCGCTCTGAGGTGGTAGTGTTTCTTTCAACTGCTTGAAGTACTGTGATTGTTGCTGAGCAACAAAGTGATGACGAACCATGCGGGATATTTTCATGCTTAGGGATGATAAGTATTCATGAAGTGGCTCCACCTTATCAACCATTGTACAACGGTCAACAGTCACCCATTGCTTGTAAGATATTTCATTTGGAGCTGATTTCACACTGTCAAGTAACTCAAGAAAACCAGGACACCTCTTCTCTTGGCAATCATTGCAAAGTTGCATCATGGAAGTCTCTTTCTGTCTGCAGACACTGTAATCCATAAGATCCTTGTATGAAAGACCTCTTTCTCCCAATGCAGCCAGCTGCAATTTTGGATTTGATGGTATGTGCAGACACAGACAGAATGAGTCCCACCACTACCGGCAAGCACACAATATGATGGCTGTAATTTTGCAAATGTGGAAAATCCTATTTTGGGATTCTTTTCATCATTTTTATATAGTTCAAACATCTCTCTTAAATTCCCGAGGACCAATCGTTTTTGCACCTTCATTGCACCTTCAGCACTGATAACTTTCACGCAATCCTTTTGGCCAGGACACATACGACTAACCACTTCTGACTCATAGAATCTTCTAACTATATCTTTGTGTTCTTCAGATATCACTTTTCCTTTGCTCATTAGTGGAATCTTCGGAAGGATTCCATGTTCTGATTTAAGTGAACGGCTTCTTTTCACCATGTATGTTGTAGTTTGAAGAAACTAGCTGTTTTTTCAATTGTGTATGGTGAGAGTGTCAATATTTGTAGTTGTGATGGTGACATTTGCTCTCCAGGAATGACTGTTTCAATTCATTCATTAATTTGTCTAGATGTTTTTCAGATTTAGTTTCAGGTTTTGAAGTATCACTTACCTCCTCGGTAATTTGAACACCATAACTGAGTTCTAGCCTCTCCTTCAGGGTTTCTGAGCAGATGATAGCTTACCACGAGCCTTGCGCTTTTTCTGGCTTAATGACAGCCCTTCTGAAAAGAACAGAAAAAAGGTTTCACACACTGAATATAGTAATTAAATATTAATTATAGTACCTTAAATGCTATATAATTGGCTATATAGTAGATCAAACAGACCTTGTAGTAAAGTATAAGTTATTATATTAATTTATTACTTACTTTTTTTAACTGGTGTTTGGTCCAGAAATGCTAGAACTGGTTCAACTGAAGTTGAAGGATTTTCCTTTATCAAGCAATCACTGTCATTGTCCAGATCTTGAATTGAAGAGATGTTACTCAAGCCACTGATAGTAGATGATTCATTTGAATCCTGCTCAGACTCGTTGTTTTCAGTGGTACTAAGTATAGTGGGGTTTTCATTATCAGTGTCCAGCAGTTCACACACAACAATGAGTCTTTTTTCACTCTTCCAGCACATTTTTCAACAAGTACATCAGTCACTTTTCTAAGATTGATGTTATGCGTTTCTTGTGTTTTTGAATAGGGTCCTGGCAGTATTTCAAGTGCCGAACCATTGTATTTTGATCTGTAAAGATATAGGATTTACAATTAGGTAATATATATTTTTAGAAAATATATAGCTATACACACTTAATATTTTAGGCCTTGATAGTCTCTGAGGCTCATTAAAACACCATACCACCAGCCACCACAGTGCTGGCTGGAACTGTACTAACCTGTAGACAAGGAATTTGCAACTATCTGTTTGATTCTGCACTTAGACAAGTAGCAACATGTTTCAACAGGTTTGTTTAGGCTACATGTGAGCTTAGTCTTCCCCTTTCACTATTATAACTATTATTGCCAGTGTAGATTAGCAGTGAAATACAATTTTATTAAATTCTTGGAGCTTGAGGTCAAATTGATAGCTAAGATATAAAAATTCCTTGAAATGACAAGCAATTATAATATGGTGTTCACTTATAAGTTAGTTACATGAAAAGTACCAACATAAACAAACTTTTTATGATTGTTTTATTAGTCAAGAACTCTGACTTTGTTTTTTTATATCTATAAAAAATGTAATTTTAATTTCTATAGGTCAAATTATGAGCTTAAGTGTGAAAAAATAGGTAGAATTGACAACAACTTATGAATATGGTGTTCACTTATATGTTAGTTACATGAAAAATACTAACATAAACAAACTTTTTTTGCTGATTCTAATAGCCAATGCCTATGCCTTCATTTTTACATTTAAAAAAAAAATTCTCATTTGATACCCCAGAGGTCAAATCGTGACCTCAAATTTTGGTTACAGTGTAACTTTTTTATTTTTCAACCTAGAGTTCTAAAACTTGCATATTTGGATTCCTTGTCGTTTTCTGATTCTAAATATATATACTTTTATATAATTGTGACCATTATTACCCAAGTTATGGGTCGCCAAATGTTAGTACCTCGCAAGTGACCTCAAATTTCCCGAGGTCATACTCTTGAACCATTGGTCGGATTGACCTTATAATTTCAGAAATGGATTCAGGGCCACAAACTCCCTATAAACCAAATTTCAGCAAAATCTGAGAGATGAGGGTGTTAGGCACTGGTTGATCTGACAGAGAATGACCCATATATGAAATAACTAGTACCATTCATGCAATAAAAATGGGCTTAAACACCATCACCAGATGTCCCTTGCAGACATCAAACTATCCAACCTTCTTTTGAAAGAATCAAGTGTATCTGAAGTCACCACTTCTTCTGTCAGACTGTTCCAAAATTAATTACTCTGTTTGTAAAACTATGTTTTCTTAAATTTGTTCTACATCTTGGCTTAAATAATTTCATACTATGACCTCTAGTCTGATTATTGTGATCTTTAATGAAAAGAGACTCAAAATCTATCTTATCCAACCCTTTTATCATTTTATACACCTCTATCATATCACCCCTTAACCTCCTCCTTTTTAATGAGAACATGCTTAGATACGCCAGTCTTTCCTTATATGTCAATTGTCTTAGAGATGGGATCATTCTTGTTGCTCGTTTCTGTACTTTTTCCAGTTTTTCAATATCTTGTATCAAATAGGGACTATTAAATTGAATGCAGTATTCGAGGAGGGGTCTCACATATGAAATGTATAGTTGCTTTATAATATTGGGTGATTTGTATTCAATGTGTGTCTGCATGAGATTGAGTCTAGCATTTGCTTTATTTCTGATTACCATACAGTGATTTGAGGGTTTAAGTTCATTTGTCACAGTGACACCCAAGTCTTTCTCTTTATCATCATTTTTAATCCAAATTCCATTCATATTGTATTCAAATTCTGGATTTTTTGGCCCAATATGCATAACCTTGCACTTATCAACATTAAATTTCATCTCCCACTTATCTGCCCAGGCTGTTACTCTGTCTAAGTCTTTTTGTATTGTCATTGCTCCTGCTACTGACTTAACATTATGGCCTAATTTTGTATCATCAGCAAATTTTGAGGTTTTACATGATAGGCCCTTCTCTAGATCATTTATATAGACAACAAAAAGCAGAGGTCCCAGAACAGACCCCTGTGGGACTCCGCTCAATACGGGTCTCCAAGTAGACTTATTTCCATTTAGATGAACTCTCTGTTTTCTATTTCTCAGCCATTCTTCTATCCAATCAGCTATATGACCTCTTATACCATGGGCTCTAACTTTTACCAACAATCTTGCATGAGGAACAGTATCAAATGCCTTTGCAAAATCTAAGTATACTATATCTACTGGCTCTTTATTGTCCAAATGCAATAGGACTCCATCATAAAATTCAATCAAGTTGGTTAGACAGGACCTTCCATTTCGAAAGCCATGCTGGCTATCATTTATAAGGTTGCACTCTTCAAGGAACTCAGTAACTTTACCTCTAATGATACTTTCGAGTAATTTGCAAATAATGGAGGTGAGGCTGATGGGTCTGTAGTTTTTTGCCAAGTTTCTATTTCCTTTTTTAAAGATTGGAGCCACATTTGCTTTCTTCCAATCCTCTGGAATTTCAGTACATATCAATGATTTATTAAAAATAATTTCTAGTGCCTGTGCTATATTCTTTTTGGCAGCTTTTATGACTATTGGATGCATTTCATCTGGCCCTGGAGATTTTTCCATTTTTAATTTATCTATTGCTTTTAGATATCTAGTTTTGTTACCCTTAATTCATTTATTTCTCTATCTTGTCCTGGTAGTATAAGATCAGGAATATTATTTAAATTTTCATTTGTGAATACTGATGAGAAGTATTTGTTTAGTTCTTCAGTTATTTCAAGATCATCATCTATAGTTTTATCATCTATATGGAGGGGGCCAATTTTCTTTTTCACTCTACTTTTCAAATTGAAGTGACTGAAAAACTTCTTAGGATTGTTTTTTGAATTCTTGGCTAGGCTTTTTTCCAGGTCTCGTTTGCTATCTCTGATTACTTTCTTGCAAATGCTTCTTTTACTTTTATATATTTCGGAGTCTGTGCCATTTTTAGTTCTTTTGAATTTATGAAATGCTTTTGTTTTTTCTCTGATTGCTCTTTTTACATTGCAGTTTATCCAAGGTTGTTTTTTCCAGTTCTGATTTTACACAGTGGGATATGCTTCCTTTGTATGTTTATTATTATACTTTTTAATTTTTCCCACATACTAGTTACTGTCTGTTCAGGCTGTAGAATATCTGTCCAATTTATTAGACACAGATCATTTACTAGTCCATTTATATTTCCTCTTTTAAAATCTGGAACTTCTACTTTATTTTCACTAGGTCTTGAATTACAAACAATATTAAACCGAAGGATACAATGATCACCTGAACCTAGTGTTTCTGAAACCGAGATATCCTGGAAGGTATCTGGATTATTTGTTAGAATTAAATCTAGAATGGCATCGCCCTGGTTGGCTCCTTTACTAACTGGGTTAAACCATTCTCAATTATACAGTCTAAGAATCTCTCATTACTTTCTGGTGTTTGTAATATTTCCCAGTCTATATGCCTATAATTGAAATCTCCAACAATAATAATATTGCTTGTCATTGCTTTATTTATTTCATCAATAAGTTGATTTTCTACATACTTATTTTCTTCTCTACTTTTGGGGATTCCTCCAACTGAACATCCCTCAGGTGGTCTATAAATACCCCCTATCCTGATTTTCCTGGCATTTTTATGCCCAATATCTATCCATACAGATTCAACTATTTCCTCTTTAACGAGGTAACTTCAACTGGATTCAGATTTGTCTTGGCATAAATAAATACTCCGCCACCCTCTGAATATTTACGTTCATAATAAAAAAGTTCATAGCCATCAATTTCATAAGTAATGGTATTATCTCTCTCACTAAATAGACTATTTGGTATCGTACTGAATTTTGTCCAAGTTTCAGTGACAATCATAACATCAGGATTTTCAATACCTATGTATGCCTTGAATTCATTTATTTTATCTCGGATACTTCTTGCATTTACATAGAAAAATGACAAAGAACCCTTGGAATATTTTGCTTGTAATTTAGTCTGGTTCTTGTTCTGTGATGGTATATTATTTGCATCTCTTTTACTTTCTTTGTTGACCTTTTTCTTTTGAGTTTTGATTATATTTTTTATTAGTTTATTGTTATCAAGAGTATTGGTATTTGTACTAATTTGGCCTATTCCTTTAGTTTTTAGTCAATTATATGATACAATCTTTGATAGTAAATCAGTTCCTTTACTATTAAGGTGAATTCCATCTCTGTTATAGAACTCTCTTTTTTTGTAAAATTTATTCCACAGTTCGATATATGTAATTTCCATGCTCTGACATAGTGTCTTAAGCCTACTATTTATATATAATGCTTGTGAGTATCACTTATTATTCTCATGTATCCTAGGAATTATACCTGTGATAGATGTTTTAAGGTTAGGTCCATTCCTTTAACTTTGTTAATAGCTGTTTATATGACTCCATGATTTCTTCGGAGTGCTTACCCTTTATATCATTTCCACCTACATGTATAACCATATTCTTTGGTACAGTTAGGTTAATACCAGATCCTTTTTCTATAATTTTATTACTAATTCTATTTATCCCTGCACCTGGATAACAGTAAGCTATGCTACCTCTAGGTAATTTAGATCCTAGGCCCCTCACTTGAGAGTCACCTATAATGGATGCTGGTTCAAACACACCTATAGCTTTAGAGTGCCTGGGTTTATACGAGTCTGGATTATTATTGCTAACATTTTGTTTTATAGGCCTACTTTCTTCAGCTTTCTCATCTTGATCCTGGACCAGCGAGAAAGTATGAAATGATTGGTTAGTTCTATAAGACACTTTTCCTTGGCTCTTGAATTCTAGCTTTCCAGGTTTTCCTAGGTTTAGTCCACTCATCATTTTCAGGAATTGTCTGAGGATATCTAGGCCTAGGCTCACTATGAGGTATAGGGACATTTAAGTTTACTTGAACTGCTACTTCACTAGATTTAGGCTCAACTGCAGTATCTCTATAAGTTGGTCTGGCCTCTCCCTCACTAATAGACCCTCTGGACTTATTAAAATTTTTTATTACAGTACTACACTTGTCACAAAACCACATCAAGTTGACATTAAGCTTAGAAGCAGCATTTATACCTTTATATATATCATTTGTAAGGCCTTTGCAGCTTACATGATACCAGTCATCACAGCTATCACATGCAATAGCTCTATCTTTACTCTTAACTTCCTTTTTACAAACTCTACAGTCACTGTCAAAACCCATTTTTGTAGGGTAGGCTATGTTCCTAAGTTAGGTCCTAGGCTTAAAAATTTTGTTGACTCACCAACTTTGATACTATCAAGTTATATCAAAATAGTTACTCAGGTTAGGTCAAGTGGGAGTCTTACCTTGTGTAGTAGGCTAGGCTATCAGAATAAGCTAAGCTAGGCCTGTACAAACAAGTACAGGTAACACCAGAGATCTTATACCAGTCAAAAAACAATTCCAAAATGCAGGATCAATCTCAACTGCAGCCCTGGAAAAATTTTTCAACACCTCACTTGTTACCAACGTGCAGGAAAGGTAATAATATTAATAAAGAAGCGCAAAAGTCAATTCGCTAGAGCACAGCCAACACGCCATGTTGGCTATCATTTATAAGGTTGCACTCTTCAAGGAACTCAGTAACTTTACCTCTAATGATACTTTCGATTAATTTGCAAATAATGGAGGTGAGGCTGATGGGTCTGTAGTTTTTTGCCAAGTTTCTATTTCCTTTTTTAAAGATTGGAACCACATTTGCTTTCTTCCAATCCTCTGGAATTTCAGTACATATCAATGATTTATTAAAAATAATTTCTAGTGCCTGTACTATATTCTTTTTGGCAGCTTTTATGACTATTGGATGCATTTCATCTGGCCCTGGAGATTTTCCATTTTTAATTTATCTATTGCTTTTAGGATATCTAGTTTTGTTACCCTTAATTCATTTATTTCTCTATCTTGTCCTGGTAGTATAAGATCAGGAATATTATTTAAATTTGCATTTGTGAATACTGTTGAGAAGTATTTGTTTAGTTCTTCAGTTATTTCAAGATCATCATCTATAGTTTTATCATCTATTTGGAGGGGGCCAATTTTCTTTTTCATTCTACTTTTCAAATTGAAGTGACTGAAAAACTTCTTAGGATCGTTTTTTGAATTCTTGGTTAGGTTTTTTCCAGGTCTCATTTGCTATCTCTGATTGCTTTCTTGCAAATGCTTCTTTTACTTTTATATATCATAGTCTGTGCCATTTTTAGTTTTTTTGAATTTATGAAATGCTTTTGGTTTTTTTCTGATTGCTCTTTTTACATTGCAGTTTATCCAAGATTGTTTTTTATTTTTTCCAGTTCTGATTTTACACTGTGGGATATGCTTCCTTTGTATGTTCATTATTATACTTTTAAATTTTTCCCACATACTAGTTATATACTGTCTGTTTAGGCTGTAGAATATCTGTCCAATTTATTAGACACAGATCATTTACTAGTCCATTTATATTTCCTCTTTTAAAATCTGGGATTTCTACTTTATTTTCACTAGGTCTTCAATTACAAACAATATTAAACCAGTCAGTGATGGTGAACCACTGACTGGCGGGTCAAGTACTGACCCACAAGGCAATTTTTAGTGACTCACGAGCTCTTATTTAAATAAAATATGACTAATTTTTAATATTTTCTGCTTTACTTTTAAAATTATTGGTAATAATCAACTTAAGCTTCCGTCTCTCCAATTTTCATAAATTATACATCGGTAGCTTCGTTTCTTCATTAGGAATGCTATTTAGACAGTCTCTAGTAAGGGAAATGCTTCAAACTTAACCTAACCTAACATTTTGAAGCACAGCTTGCCTTGTTATAATGCCAACTGTTTTCAGACAACTATTCATAAAAAATAAAATAATACCTTTATTAATAATAATAAAATAAATAATTTTTTTCAATTTACAATGACATGAATGATTGTGAAGCTCAACTATTTATTTTATTTAATTTGGCCCTTAAGCTTTAGGCTTTACTGGGCTCTTATTAAAAATAAGCAGCTAGTTGTTATAAATTAATAATAATAAGTATAGATATAATTTTGTATCAGTAAATAAGGTTTGCTCCACTAAAGCGCTTGCCAAACATGGTGTGCCACAGGGCTCAGTGCTGGGTCCACTGTTATTTTTATTATATATAAATGTCCTTCCACGTTCATCTGATATACTGAACTTCATAATGTTTGCAGATGATACAACTCTCTCTTTTTCTTGCAAAGATGTTAATACAGCTAAGAATATATTTCATTCAGAATTCATCAGTGTAATGAAATGGTTGACCACCAATAAACTCTTCCTAAATACCAATAAAACAAATTTCATGATTTTTATTAATAAATGTATATCTTGATGAACTTAATGTTAATGACATCACCATAAAGGAGTGTACTGTAACAAAATTTCTTGGTGTAATGCTAGATAAGAATTTGCAATGGAGTGATCATGTAAATTATATCGCGAAAAAGATTTTAAGGAGCGTTGCTATAATGTTTAAACTTAGAAATCTAGTCCCTAAACAAGTTTTATTGACTCTCTATCATACTCTTGTTCTTCCTTATATAACATACTGCACCCATGTTTAGGGAAACTCTGCTAACAACGCATTAAATGGTATCTTTGTCATTCAAAAATGAGCAATAAGGTTATTATCTGATGCTGATTTCCTTGATCACTCTAGTGCATTATTTAAAGAGCTAAACCTACTAAAGCTCAATGATATAACCAAACTGGCACATTTTATTTTTATTTACAAGTGTAAGAGCAAAATCATTAATTTGCAATGGGTAAATAGATATTTTGTAACTCATCAAGGAATCCACTCGTATCAGACCAGAAATAGATCAAAGCTTGTTATACCTCAATTTAGATTGTCTTCATCTCAAAAACTACCCATTTTCATTGGATTGAAACTATGGAATGACTTGCATGCCAATATAAAAAATATTGTGAATGTAAATTTGTTTAAAACCAAGTTGAAATCCCGATTAATAATTGGATACTAACAAAAATCTTGGATTAATGTCCACTAATAATGTTTAATATTGTCCATTAATATTGTTTAATATTGAAATACAGGTTTTAACTATTAATAATACTTATTCACTTATTTATTTATTTATTATTATTAATTTATAACAGCTAGCTGCTTATTTTTAATAAGAGCCCAGTAAAGCCTAAAGCTTAAGGGCCTTATGTCATTGTAAAAATTGTAAATTGTAAAAAGACTACTGTATTTATTTATTATTAATAAAGGTTATTCAATTCAATTCAATTCAAAAGTATTATTAATAGTTAAAACATGTATTACAATATTAAACAATATTAGTGGACATTAATCCTAGATTTTTGTTAGTATGCCATTATTATTCAGGATTTCAAGTTGGTTTTAAACAAATTTACATTCACAATATTTTTTATATCAGCATGCAAGTCATTCCATAGTTTCAATCTAATGAAAATGGGTAGTTTTTGAGATGATGATAATCTAAATTGAGGTATAACAAGCTTTGATCTATTTCTGGTCTGATACAAGTGGATTTCTTGAGTTACAAAATATCTATTTACCCATTGCAAATTAATGATTTTGTTCTTACACTTGTAAATAAAAATAAAATTTGCCAGTTTGGTTATATCATTGAGCTTTAGTAGGTTTAGCTCTTTAAATAATGCACTAGAGTGATCAAGGAAATCAGCATCAGATAATAACCTTATTGCTCACTTTTGGATGACAAAGATACCATTTAATGCGTTGTTAGTGGAGTTTCCCCAAGCAAGGGTGCAGTATATCAAATAAGGAAGAACAAGAGTATCATAAAGAGTCAATAAACTTGTTTAGGGACTACATTTCTAAGTTTAAACATTATAGCAACGCTCCTTGAAATCTTTTTCGCGATGTAATGGAGTGATCATGTAAATTATAAATTCTTATCTAGCATTACACTAAGAAATTTTGTTACAGTACACTCCTTTATGGCGATTTCATTAACATTAAGTTCATCAAGATATACATTTCTTTTATTAATAAAAAATCATGAAATTTGTTTTACTGGTATTTAGGAAGAGTTTATTTTATTGGTGGTCAACCTTTTCATGACACTGATGAATTCTGAATGAAATATATTCTTAGCTGTATTAACATCTTTGCAAGAAAAAGAGACATTTGTATCATCTGCAAACATTATGAAGTTCAGTATATCAGATGAATGTGGAAGGTCATTTATATAATAAAAATAACAGTGGATCCAGAACTGAGCCTTGTGGCACACCATGTTTGACAAGCGCTTTAATTGAGCAAACCTTATTTACTGATACAAAATGATATCTATTGGACAAATAACTTTTAAACCAATCACTGATTGCTTCTCTAAAGACGTAACAATATAATTTATTAAGTAGAATATTATGGTCTATTACATCAAATGCCTTACTCAAATCCATAAATATTGGGGTCATTCTGTGTCAGTTCAACAGCGAAAAATACATGACCATCACCAATTTTTTTGAAAATTGGGATACTTATAGATCTCTGTGAGAAAAACAGAATGACGCTTGTTTCAACACTGTAGGTCATATGGTTCTGGAGATATGGCCCTTTGAATTTTGTAAAAAAAAAAGGTCGATTTCCAAGGTCACATATTTTAACATGAAATATCTTGGCTCCTATTGCACTTACAGAGACCATTTAAACACTATTTTAAAGCTTTTAAGCAGATCTACAACTTTGTGTCTATTCATATTTTACCTCAGTGGTAAAAAAAAAAGTTGATCTAAGTTGTTTGACATCTTCTGTGAGGACTCAAATCAGAGAAGAGATTTGGAAAATTTGTATCAACTCATAATGACAGAAGAAGACTATGCTTTCTATGGAGACCAGAAAACAGCTAGAATAGGATGATGCA
Organism: Bathynomus jamesi; assembly: GCA_023014485.1. Taxonomy (NCBI): domain Eukaryota; kingdom Metazoa; phylum Arthropoda; class Malacostraca; order Isopoda; family Cirolanidae; genus Bathynomus; species Bathynomus jamesi. The sequence goes on along the minus strand of JAJOZX010001165.1, from coordinate 165,387 downwards.
TTGGTTTTAAGGAATGCCTTGCCTTACATCGGCCGACATCAGATACAAAAGGAGAGGAGTACAACAGGAGCAAGCAAAAGAAAAGAATTGATGAGTTTGATGTATGTAAATTAAACTTTTGATTAATGGCCACTGAAAATCTGGGTTTCTTGAAATGATTGTGCTACAAATTATAAAATTTCATTTTTGCATTTTTGGTAAACTATCTTGTATCATAATCATGTATTTTATCTCCAGGGAAGAGCTCAGAAGTTTTTCAAGCTGTTCCATCAAGCTCAGCAGCAATACATGACAGTGATCTTGACAGTCTCTCAAGTCAGGGCAGCCTGAAATCACATGATGAAACAGCTGGTGTCAGTGAACAATGGGAATCCAGGACAGAACAAAATAGGAAGAGTTTGCCAAACCTCACTCAGCAGTGTGACAGGTATACTGTATAGTTTAAAATATGAGTATGCTTTGAACACACTTGTTACTCTGTTGACAGTACCTTTGAAAAAATGACTTATAATCCATGTAACATTGCTAATAGAGTCCAAACCTTGGACACTGCTGTCCAATGAACATCTTGTTAGAATATTTACTTGATATAAAATAAATGTCTTTTACCAGGTATCAAGCAAGTGACAGAGCCAGAGTAGCAGTTGCATCAGCAATTTGAGAGAATTATGGAATTATCACTACTACTAAGATGAACATAATTGACAGGTAACAGTCCACTTATCTTGTACATTAGTATCTGATTCAAATTGAGTATTTCACAAAAAGGCATACGTTTCAAACGTGTTGAAGTTTAAATATTGTTAGTCAAAACCTATGGAGCTTGCTTAAACTGTCTTTAAAATTGAGTAAATTTGCACTATGAACTTTGCAGGAACAAGCTGAGAAGAGTGTGTGAAAAATATTGTAAAGCCATAGGAAAAGAGGAGGGTAAATTGTTTGAATTGGTAGATGCTATTTATGTGGATGGTCGCAAAGATGCAACAATGGTGACAGTTGAAGTGAATGGCAAATATTACAGAAGAACTAAGCTAGAAAGAGCACTATGTAATTGTAGGAGAACCTGGTAAGATTTAAAATTTTGATATTTAGTTTGCATTTTGTAACATTACTCAAAATATTTATTAAGATGAATTTTGGATATAGAAATTGGAAAATAGATATAATTCCTGAAATATCTAAAAAATTCTCTAATTTCTGAATACTATTTCAGGTGATTTTTACCTCTCACATGTGACTCAAAGTAATGGCAAGGGGTCAACTGTTGCAATAGAGATATACTGTAGAAGGCCCTCAAAGACACTGAATTACAAACCAAACTTGCCATGATAGGATCTGATGGGACTAATACAATGACTGGTTCAAATGGTGGAGCTATCAGATGCCTGGAAGAACTGTTTGGTAGACCTTTGCAGTGGAGCATTTGCCTACTACTGTAATGAGCTCCCCCTTCATTATATCTTTGTTACTCTGGATGGAACAACAAAGAGCCCAGACTCATTTTCAGGAAAGATAGGGGGTTGAACTTGGTGGAAGCGTATCTCGATGGGATGGGATTTCATTCAAGCCAATTAGGAATTAAAAATTTCCAGTTATTCCTAATGAAGTACTGGAGGACCTCAGCACTGATCAGTATTATGCTTACAGAATCTGTATGGCTGTTATGCTTGGCTGTGTTGATCTTGAGCTTCTTGAAGTTGGACCAATCTGTCATTCAAGGTGGTTGACTCTGGTATGTAGAATCCTCAGATTTTATACATTCAAAGGAAGCTTTCCAAAGTTCTGGTCACACTTGCAGAGTTTTGTATCTTGGTCTATTTTCTAAGTTGGTGCCAGATCAAGGAGTATCAATGCACAGATGGTGCTAAGAACTTTTATGATATGCTCCAAAGGATCCTGAAATTTCCTCACAAGGAAGCCAGGGAGATAGCCCTAAAAACCCTCTACCAAAATGTATACTATGTTCACCCTGAGAATGTATTAATTGCCATGCTTGCCGATTCAGACCCACAAATCTGCAACATTACAGTTAACAAGGTACTTTTGGTCAGAGGGAATTAATCAGTTGAAACAGTGATAGACATGACCTGATAATTGATTCAGATGAGGATATTGAAGTCCCAGAGTTACAGTCTGACTTGAGTGTTGTGAAAGATGGTAGTGTCAGGAGATTCATGGTGCCTAAAATCAATAACGAAGCTTGAGGGTATCTCAAAATGATAAACTTAAATTCACCTGACATTCATGAGTCCCCTATCATAGCATTGCTAACCAATGAAGAATTCATAAACATAAGAAAGGAAGCACTGAAACTCAACCAACCTTGTCATAATCAGGCTGTAGAGAGGCACATTAAACTTGTAACAGAGGCTTCCTCAACTGTGGTAGGATTTGAACATTGTGATGGCATTATTTGACAAAAGATAAAATCAAGAAAACTGATGAAAGTGTTCAATACAAAAATATAATATTCTGAAGCTGTTTAGATTATTTTTATTACTTTGTTTAATGAGTGATACTTTAGATTAATCTTAAGTTGATTTGTAATATTTTCAGTGGAAAATTGTGCATATTTACCACAATTTGTCTGAAAATTGCAATTTTTGGCCAAAAATAATATAAATATAGATTTTTTGATGCATTATTGACCCTGCAGCCCTCTGCAAATGTCTTAATCTGCCTCAAGAGGTAAAAAATACATCATAAACAGTTTTTAAATTGTCTTTCTATCATGTCCAGAACCTGAGATAGGTCACTGGGTTCAAATTTTGGTCATGCGCACATACAATTTGTATAAATTGGCTGGTAGTAGTCAGTTTTGTATGCAACCACCCAAAATTGGTTTTAAAGTTTAATCCTGGACAAAAGACAACTATCTAGACCTCCTCAATTTTGATTTTTTCACTCTACCCTATTGTACAATATCTTTTCCTCTGGGTCCAGTGTAGTTGAATTGTTCTTTTAGGCATTTATTTGGTCTATACTTAATTAGTTCAAATTTGTCTTCATTGAAGGCCATATATTGTTTGCATCTGCCCATGCATATATATATAGTTTGTAGATCTTTTTGTAGCTCTGCACAGTCTTCTTTTCCTGTAATTGGTCTTAGTATTCTGATATATGTGAATGACTGGAGAGAGCTTCCTAGGTTACAGTTTATATTGTTTAGCATTATAATGAATAGTATTGGTCCCAGTACTGTACCTTGTGGCACTCCACTAATCACCTTCTTTTTTTTTTTTTGTAGATCTTGCTCCATTTACAATTATTTGTTTTCTGTCACAGAAAGGCAGGGATCCATTTTCCTATTTTTCCACAAATTCCTAGTTTAGTTTATGGAATTATATTCCATGGTCAACCTTGTCAAAAGCTTTTGCAAAGTCTAGATAGATGACATCAACATTGTGGTTTTCTCCCAAGTATTGTAGGTCCTGGTGGACTGCAACCAACATGCATTAAGATGTGATGAATGCAGACTATGGATACACTACAGTTGTAGTGAATTGGCTTATTTATTTCCTTCTCATCATTCAAAAAGAAAATTCTTGTGCTTTAAATGTGCTCATCACATTTGTGATGACTATGATAGACAATTTGAAGAGCTTGAAGTGGAACTGGCATGAGAGTTACAGCAGGAGGAAATTGTCATTGTCAATGCAGAACTTGCTGAAAAAGTGAGAAACCCTCAGGATGAGATTAGGGATGTGCCGGATACCACTATCCGGCAGGATATCCAGCCAGATAACAGCTATTATCCGGTATCCTGTATCCAGCCGGATAGATGTCAGTATCCGGCTGGATAGCCGGATATTTATGATAGTCTTTTTTGTAATGGGAATACCATCTGTGCCCGCCCCTTTCCAATCTTAGCTTGCATAGCCTTTAGCTAGCAAAAGTTGAATATAGTTGTACAAAAATCTAAAATTAAAATAATTGATAAATAAGCATGTACCACTACTAGTATGTAACTATATTAACACTGCTAAAAAGGCAAAATGTTTTGTCCAGCTAAAAGTGTGACGCATAGCTAAGATCCCAGCTTCCCTTACTTTTTAATTTTTATTTTTATTTTTTATTTTTATATATATTGCAAATTACAATATGAAAAAATATGAATTAGCGAAACCTTTTATTAAGATTTGAGATATAAAAATAAAACATATAGCCTAATCAAATATACTAGTAAGGTAAGTGAAATTATTAAAATAGCAAAACCTTAAAAAGTAAAAACTCACATTAAACAATAAAAATTAATACTATGTTCAAGACACTAGATTCACAAGTTTAAATCAAATTTTCGTCCATTGTGATGGATAAAAAGAAGTATCTCCCCTCGCTTTGGTAGCAAAGTACTTCTTTTTTCTTCAAAAATATTTCCGTATTCGGAAAACATTCTTTCTGAGAAAACTGAAGATGCTGGTGTCACTAGCCATTTTAGAGCAATTTTCTTGAGAGATGGAAAGGATTCTTCATTTTTCCAAATTTCAAGTGGAGATAGTCGTCTGTCTGATATGGGTTTTTTTGCATATTGCTCAATTTCCTCTGCTATTTCTGTGAATGAAGCCATCTTGCGGCTTTTTTAAACTTTTTCTCACCAGGTATCTTTTCTGAATTTTCTTGTATTAGTTCCCTGAAACAAGCAGAGAGTGGATCATCATCAAACTTTGCCTTTTTTCTTCCTGTTGAGGAGGAAGAAGAATTAGAATCATCGCTGCTGTGAGCCTGTTCTTCAAAATATTTATCTCTAATTTTCTCTAGGTTGTTTATTTCATTTATTTCTTCAATTAACCATGTCTTAATATTTTCCTTTTGTTGATCTTTCAAAAACAAAAATTTAAATCGTGGATCAATGACAGTTGCTAGAGCATACTTCCGATTTGTTAAGACATTTAGACACTTTCTTTTTTCATTGCTTTCATTGGCAAAAAATCGTGACCGCAATGACTTCAACAGTTCATCTTTTGTAGTTTGGACTCCTTGATCATCCTGGCCAATATTTGAAAGAAACCTTTCAAGCGCGCACATGTTTGGGATAACAGTAGAGAGTAAACTATATTCTGTACTCATTTCTTGGGTGAGTTTAAAAAATGGCTGTAAAAGCTTTAAAAGATTTTCAATCAAGTGCCACTCATTAGATGAAATAACAAGTAATTCACTATGATCAGCAAGGTATATTTGAACTGATTTTTTCAACTTAACCATACGTTCTAGCATCAAATAAGATGAGTTCAGCACGTTAAAACATCTTGTACCAATAGAAGAGGAACATGACCCTGTTGTGTTTGGAGAGCTTTAAATTCAGAAGTAGCCAGTGGGGAGTGGTTAAAATGTGTCACTAAACATCGACACTTTGCCAAAAGATCTTTTATAGATCATTGAGCCATTAATGCATCATTCACCACTAGCTGTAGCAAATAAATTAAACAGTGAACAGAAGGTATTTCCGCAAGGTCACATCCCAAAGCTATGTTAGAAGCTCCATCTCTGACCAATATATTACGCCTTGATCTGTCAATATTCCATGATTGCCACATAGATTGCAATTTGTCCGCTATATTAATTCCTGTATGCGATCCTGAAAAATGAGCTGAATGCAATACTGCATTACAATGAGTGTAGTCATTCATGATCCAATGACCTGACAAGGAAATGAATGATTCATTTGAAGAAGAGCAGGTCCAAATATCGGAAGTGAAGCTAATGTATTTCCCTTCTTTCAATTTATTCATAACAATTTCTTTGAGTTCTTCATAGATTTTGGGTATGACTTTTTCTGAAAAATATGTTTGATTTGGTAGCAAATACCTTGGCTGTACGTGGGCCATCAGTCCTATAAAGCCATCTTGTTCAACTAAACTAAAAGGATGGTTGTCCAATGCCATCATTAATCCTATCTTTTTATGTAAAGCTTGAGCTTTTGAGTCATTTATATCCCATATTTTCTTAAAGGAAAAACTTTCTTCTAACGTGAGTTGCTTTTCTATGGCAACTAATTTTTTCTCCTTCGGAGCCATTGAGGTGGTCGCTATAGGTTGATTTTGATTTTCAGATGATTTGTTAAGTTGAGACACTTCTTTATATTTTTTTGAATGCAGCATCTTTGCATGATTGTGCAAAGGTTTTGTGCTATAGCACCTAGCACCCAATTTCTCTGATCCCCTTTTAATCTGTTTGGAACATAGGGAGCAAATAGCTATCGTTGGATTAGTCTCATGTATTGTAAATATTTTCCAAATAAAACTAGCCATTTTAGGGGGTAAATAATGTTAAAATATTGCTGTAAGCCTGTAACTAATACTAACTAGCTATATAGCTATATGATTTAGGCCAGTGGTTCCCAACCGGTTTTGGCTTATGGCCCCCTTAGGAACCTTATTTTTTCCTGTGGCCCCCATAAGCATTATTTTCAGTAGGTAATATGCAGATTAACTCTATTTTACAAAAACAAATATATATAAAGGATATTAAAACAACTATTTGTATTCAGGTACAATATTATTTGTCACATAGGACTATAAACATAACAAAAACTAAACAGTGGCTAACAAAAATTTGCAGTTATTTACTTATATTATGTATTAATTATAAAAAAATATAATCAAAAGAAATACTGTACTTATAGCAATCTATTATAAATTAAAAAAACTAGTAAAATTACTACAACTTCGCAATATCAGGGTAAACAAATAAGAGCTACTTACACACTACAGCGACGATCCACGTGGTAAACAGACTGTAAGGATTTCAACCTGAAGTATTTTTATCAAGTCAACAATGCTGCCAGGCGCATAACGATCAAGCGCACAATGGAGTGCGCCGCACAATAAGCTTGTAAGATGCAAAATATTTGTTTACAGATAAATTCAAATTCTATTATAAAATATCTAAAAAAAAGGAAAATATATGTATTAATAATTTTTTAAATGTAATTCAACTACATAAATTAAAATTATCTATTGGCCTAACTATAATTTAGGCTTCAATAGGTTGAGTCCTGTGGCCCCCTTCATGGAGTCTGTGGCCCCTCTAAATCTTAACATTTTCCTGTGGCCCCCTTCAAATGTGCCATGGCCCCCGGTTGGGAAACACTGATTTAGGCAATGAAACAATCCTGAAAAGGATAAAATATAGGTAATTAGTAAAGTTATTGAAAGATAGCTATAATTTACATCAAATAGTGATTAAAATTTGATAGTATAGTCAATTAGTCAAGTAATAGCTAAATAATAATATATAAAAAATTATGAATTATTCGAATGATATTATCCGGTATCTGGCTGGATATTTTTTTTGATTATCCGGCTATCCGGTATCCGGCCGGATAGTAAAAAATACTATCCGGCACACCCCTAGATGAGATCCTAGAGAGAGAAACTGCAAGCAAAAAAAGGCACTAAAAGTGACAAAACAAGAACAGGAAATAGACATTAAGACCTTCAACGAAGTGGACAATCCTACTGTACACAGTCACCAAAAAGCCAAAGGTGAAAACAAGAAGCCAGTATGCAAGTATTACAGGAAAGGCTTGTGTAAATATGGACTTGGGGAAGAGAGTGCCCATTTGCTCACCTGCCACTGCAAAAAATTTATAAATGATGGTAATGGCATTTCTGAATGTAGATCCAATGCAAGACATCCCTATCTTCATCCTCAAATTTGCCAGAGCTCATGGTAGGAAAAAATTTGTTTTAAAGAAAACTGCAATTTGGCCCACCTGAAGGGAATAATCCAAATGCAGCCACACCAAAATCAATGGAGGGAATATGAGGATAGTGAGCCTGCTATCCATCAGCCCCATCTGGCCCAAGGGATGCAAGAAAACCCAAGATCAAATACCATTCCTGCACCCAGATCTTATGCTGATGCAGCAGATCCAGGTAAGCCTACTGGTGATAATAGTAGAGCAAGCAACCATGAAACCCCATTGGGGTTTTATCACCTCATGAAACAAATACAAGACATTCAAAGCTCACTCGGGCTCCTTATACAAAAGCAAATGAGATCCCCAGCAAGAACCTTACAAATGCCCTACATGTGAGAGATAAAACAAATGACTCCATAAATGTATTAATAATTTATTTAAACATCCAGGGTCTTTACCCAAACTCAAATCATACCAAAGTACCTTACCTAAAGAGCCTAGTGGAAAACAATACTAGCACAGTTTAGCCCTCACAGAAACACACCTGAACCTGATGATCATGAGAAGTGAAATTGCAATCAAAGGGTATACCACCCATAGATGCGACAGAGAAGGCTGTCTAAATGGTGGTGTCCTGATGTTACCATGCTTTCTTTTAATTCTTTTAGTTGTATGGGATATATGGAATCTGGCCCCAGTGATTTATGCATTTTCATTTTATCAATATATAGTGCATTACCTCCCTTTTTACTAACCACAATATTATCCAAAGTATTACCATTATCAAAAGGTATTATGTCTATGACCATAAGGATATTCGTTACATCTTCTATAGTAAAAACTGATGTAAATAATTCATTTAGCAAGGTAGCCATTTGCTTGTTTTCAGAAACTAGCTCTGTTAAAATTTTTCAATGGCCCCCAAGACACTTTTTAACTAGATACCTATTGTTGATATATTGAAAGAATTACTTGGAGTTTTCTTTGCCATCATGAGCTGTGAAGATTTCAAATTTGCGCTTGGACATTTTTATTACCTACACTTTTTGCTTCATGCCTTAGAGATATTATTGTTTCACAACCACAAATTGTCTTTATTGCACTTATGTGGCCTATAAGCCTTATCTCTACTCTTTATAATATCTCCTACTCTAGAAGTAAACCACAAGGGTTTGTTGTTTACTTTCACATGCTTAATTTTGTATGGTATACATTCCTCATTTGTAGTCCTAAGTACTGTTTCAAATGATTCCCACATTAGTTTTGCATTGGAGATCCCCATTACATTCTCTCAATTGATGTGTGACAATTCATTTCGAAATTTACAGAAGTCTGTGTGCTGGAAGTTAGGAATTTTAGTCGAGTTAACTGGTTTCGAGTGACTTACTGAGAGGACAAACTCTACCATATTGTGATTGCTATTGCTTAATGGTTCTATTACTTGAAGATCCATGATTAGCTTATCCATAGTTATTACTATCAGGTCATCCCATAAGTAATGTCATTTTTTTAGGATAGATTAAGTTTAAACTGGTCCTACTCGGTTTAAGCATAAATTTTCCAAAGGTTATATCTAAGAGAAGATCTATCGTGTTTCACTACATACTTTACAGATCTTGACCAGTGAAGATGTGTTTTGCTTTATGTGAACCCCTCACAAACATGGTGGTATCAGAAGAGCATATCAGGCATATAATGCTTTACGAGTTCAAAAAAGGGAATAGTGCTACTGAAGCAACGCGAAACATTCAGGACATTTATGGCAACAATATTCTGCATGTGAGGAAATATCAAAGATGGTTTCAGAAGTTTAGGAATGGTGACTGCTGTTTGACAGATGCAGCATGCTCTGGATGCCCTGCTGAGTTTGATGATGACCTGCTGTTAGCTGCATTTGAAGAAGACTGTTCAACAACAGTCAAAGAATTGGCCCAGAAACTCAATTCATCCCCGTCCACCATCCATCGACATTTGCAACAACTTGGGAAAGTGCCTAAGTTAGGAAAATGGGTGCCACATGAATTGTCAGTTGACAATCTGAGGGTGCGGGTAAACATTAGCACAGCTCTTCATTCCCGTTAACTCCAAGATCCGTTTTTGCACCATTTAGTAACTAGTGATGAAAAGTGGATACTGTACCAGAATGTTAAGTGCTGTTGACAGTGGGTTTGTGCCAGAGAACCAGCAACAAAAATATGTTGCGGGGAGAACGATGAACTTAACTAAAATACTGTAACTTGGCTACTTCTTGATGATGGGAAACGAGAAGGTCCTGGGCGGTGAAGTTTTTCTCACCTCCACTGACTGGCACTGAGGGGCAAACGAGACTCCCACACGGCTGAACCAAGAAATGGACTCGACCCGCTAGCTATTCCAAAGATTAACACTGTGTCTGAGTCGGGTCAACTTGAGAACCTGGAAAGGCCTGGCTTCAGGAAAGGTGTGTGCAATGTACACCTGGCAATACTTGAGGACTTCAACCAAATATGGGCCTACACAACAAGCAAGCAAGATTTTAGCAGACTGATCATGAAGTAAACCAAATGTGGCTGGATGAGAAAAGCAGATATTACCCTCTGAATTGTAAATCCTTGAAAGTAATGACCCCAGTCTATGAGGACAAAGGCTGAAAAGAAACTAGTTGGTAGAATTCTAAGGGTTTATTAGCAATTAACTTGAATTATTTACAAGAGCTAGGATGGGTTATGAGCTTGAGTCTAAACATGGTTTAAGATCATACAAGAGCTAGAATGGGTTGTGAGCTTGAGTCTAAAAATGGCTTAAGATCAAGAAATGGAAATCCAAAATCCCTGAAAGGGTATGCTATACAAAGGTGCTTACAATTACAATGACATACTGGACAACAAAAATGAAATTTCCAGAAAAAGATAAAAAACTTAACCTATGCTAGAATGGTACAATTAGACAACACAATCGACCTCACTGGACCTAACATCCTTAAGCTAGACTTGAGGTCAATCCAATCACACCTATCTATTATAGTTAAGCCATGGAGAAGCAAAACCTGAAACTATTGGTCCTAGCAATACCTTAGCCTGCACACCATTATGCACAGGCAATGTCCATTATCACAAGGCACTCTGTTTTCTTGACTTTTCTTGTTCTTAAAATTAAGTTGGCAAGCTAGAACTTCCACAAGCGGAAGCCAACTGTGACTTTGAAAAATTGAAGGCAAAATTTTACTGACTAGAATTAACAAGCAAGAATGCTGAGCTAGTCAGGCATTAAGCAAGACTAACTCCGCCACATGGGGGTTACAGTGTGGGTTATCCTGAAACAAGAAGAAAACAAGAGGTTAGTGAAGATGACCCCACTACACTCCCCCCTCCGAGCGGTGGGTACCACCACTCAAAAAGTGAGTGCAGCAAGCCCTCTCCCACATCCAGTCTTTCAAGGAATTGCCACCTCCCCATCCTGACACCAAGCTCCAAGTTTTCCTTTCTCCATGGCTACTAAACACTAGACAATTATATATACATACATGAATCAATAATAAGAAGGTACTATCACCTTCAAAACCCTACCTAGTTACAATATAAATTTACACAATTAGTGCTAGATCCATTCACTTTTTAGCACTCTTTTATGAGGTCCTTTCCCTAAGAGGCTATACACAATCCTCCTTGCTTGAAACTGAAGCCACCTGCATGACTATTGTCCTTGATTAATATCCTCACTACACATCACTCAATGTACCCTGGCCCTGGTCCACCCATCCATACCCTGATTGGTAGACATCCCTACCAAAGGTGGGGTCTGCTTGCTCCAGGCTAGAGGTAACTGCGTGGGCTGGCTATGCCCCTTCTTGATGAGCAGTTCTCCAGAACCCCCTCCTATGTAGACAAGAATGGTGGTGCAAACTGGAGCAAGGCCTGGAAGACCCCCCTCAAGCTGATTCTTGAAGAGTGGAAGAGCCAATAATGGCTCCATCCCTGAAAACACCTCCCATGAAAGTAGGAAAGCGTGTGTGATTGGGGTGACTGGAGGCAGGTAAGGACAGGGACATGCACTGGAAGCTGTATGCATGACAATCAAAGCAGTACAAAGTGGGTGACAAGTGAGGGCATGTGCATGAGTCAGGCAGAGGCAAGCAAACCAAAAATTACCGCACTTAACCAAGCTCAAGGTATGGTATTCATTATCACTATGTGCAGTCACTTTGTTCTAGAAATTTACACTAGCTTCCTCCATGGCTTTACTAGCTAGGCCCTACCTATATACATCATGGTACAGCAAGATATACCTATTTTTATATATATCTTAACCAAGGCTTCGTAAAGCCATTACAAAAACTAGATACACCATTACATTAAACCTAGAAATACTTATTTTAACATCAAAATATAATCATAGTACCATCAACTTAAATACAATACATAATCCTATATACATATATACATAATTAGACAGGGTCTAAAAATCACTTGATTGTTAATTAAATTAATCATGAACATATTCCAGAGGCCTAGAGGGTACTAATGGTAACTCCATTACAGGACTTCTGGAATGAGTTCATGGAGGAGAATCACCAGCCAACTCTTGAATTACTCCCAACCCCCTCCTAACAGACTGGAGTCGTTCATGAGCTAGTTCACTGTTAGCTTGTAATAAAGCCCTAGCTTCTGAACAGATATCTTTGACTGAGGATAAACTTAATCTATTGGGAGTCCTTGAACCAGTTACCGGGCTAAATTGCCACTCTCAAGAAACTAATTGCTGGTCTAACAGCTGGTAAATCTGCTCCTCATCATCCTGCACATGTTCTAAAGTGTTCTCCAGAGCTTCCACCAAGGAAGAGAGTTCTGGAGAATCACTATTGGGTTAAGGTTCATTCGGACATGGAGAACTCTGTCTTGGATCTATTGAACCACCACCTTCTGGATCTAAACTCCCAGGAAGTTCCTCAGGATCCATCATACCTTAACCGACAGCACTTGAAGGAGCACTATGAGGAATAGGAGACAGATCCTTGATTTCCTCCACTGGGGAACAAGCTTCCTTCTCAGAATCACTACCAAGGTAGTCTTGACCCTTTCCAAAAGTGACATGTTTTGGTTGAGAATGAGGCCTAGACAGAGGTTTGGGTGAACTAGACAAGATACCTGGAGGATTCACTTTGGATGGCACCTCATCCGGGAATCCAGAAAAGTCAAGTTCAAAAGAACTTGAAGAGCATTCAGAGGAATCTGAAGAACTTGAATTTTCACTCAGATCAGCAAGCCATGGTCTAGAATTGACACTTTCTGATCTGGAAATCCTAGAAACTCACTCGAATCACTACTAGAATCAAAGAGATCAGTCTCATCTTCTGACGAACTGTCCCACAAACAAGAAAAGCCTCAGGAACAAACTGGAACATTAGGGGTTTCAAACCCTAGAAAACTCTCATCCTCCTCCTCTATGCTAGCCCATGGAACCTGAACTAACCTGGAATAACTAGGATGATTCCTCAAGAAATTGGGAGCCTCCTTCCAGCTCCTCAACTGAGCTCATGAACTCGACTCATGGATAAGTGTGGCTGCAGATCTGGATAAGCTGGTGAAATGACGTAGGTCACACCATTCTCTGCTGCTCGATCAACTTGAAACGGCCCACAGTACTTGGGCAGAAACTTGTTAGAAACTAGATTACCTTTTGGAGCAACCTTTCGAATGACAAGTTGCCCCTTGGTAAAGGGACAAAAACCAGGATGTCCTGGATACCACTGTTCTTGAACTGGAGTGGGAATAGAAACTGGAATAGGATCTGGATGAGTGGACGATAACAAGAACTGGGCTGGAGACATAGTCAACTCAGAATGAATCGTGTCATTGTAGGTCATAATGGCCTTTGGAAGATTCACATCCCACGAGCTAGAATCTTGAACCAGATTCCGTAGAAGCTCACCAATGGTACGGTTGACCCTCTCGACTGCACCATTGCTCTCTGGATGGTTTGGGGTCGTGAAAACATGAGTGATCCCGTATTGAGATAACATCTGCTCGAACTCCTGACCCATAAATTCTGGACCATTATCAGTTAATAACCGACAAGGCCGGCACAAAAGAGTGGGCAACACTCGAAACTCGAAAAGACGGGCAATGGTACTGGAAGTCTTGTTGGGAAATGGAACAGCCACTACCCACTTGGAGTAGTGGTCCACCACCATCAAACATCCTAGATTCCCCTGAGGTGTCCTGGGGAACAATACTAGATCCACAGCCACCAACTCAAATGGTGCCTGGGTCACAATCTTCATGGTAGGTGGAGCCCTGATCTGGCTGGAAACCTTATTGAGCTGCACTGGGAACAAGATGTGACCACCTCTTGCACAACTTGATATAACTGAGGATGAAACACTTCCCCAGACAAAACATCTAAGACCTTGTTTCGGCCTATGTGAGCCATCTCTAAATGGATAGTAATGGCCAGCTCAATCAGGAAATTAAAAGGTACTAGAACTTGGGGAAACATTTCTGGTTCATCGTACTTAACTAGAAGACCTTTCTCGAAGTAGATATCTTTAAGATAACGACGATATCTCACTAGAGCTTTAGGACAATACCCAAAACAACCCTTATCTAGATAGGACTTAAGTTGTCTCAACACACAATCACTTTTTTGAAGAACCTCAAGGTTAACTTCATCTAGAAATGAACATGGATGCAAATTTCCAACTACCAGCGGTTCTTGATGACTGGAAGGTTCCTCCAACTCTGTCAGAAAAGTAGCGAGAATCTCACCCTCCTTCATGACTCTGTCAGTGGACAAATCCAGGTCAATCCCGGCGGCAGACAAGAAATTCGCACCCAGGAGAAATGGGTGATCATTAATAGTTACTCCAGAGCCAAGTGACACAGTAAGTTGTACATAGTTATAAACTACCACTTGCTTTTCAGCCACACCTTGAATGTTAACTAGAATATCTTGTGAATAATCCCTCAAATTTCCTAAAATTTCACGCCAGGCTACTCGAGATATGAGGGAGATCTCAACTCCAGAATCCAATAAGGCACAGTAGGTTTCGTCTTGACAAGTGGGACAACCAGGTCCGGCGCCAGCCTATTTGGCGCCCTTAGCAGGACTGCAGCTGGCGCCCCCACCTGCCTCCCACTTCACGATTGGGTTTGCCCACAAAGTAATCAAGGTACCATATTGAAGAAACTATTTGCCTTACACTGATCTATTTTAATTTGCTAATACATACATTTATTATAAAATTATAAAATCATTTCACAGTTCAAGAAAGTGTCATGACCAATCAAAACAGCGAGTAAAGCGAGGCATATGTAGTAACAAATCAGAACGCTCAAAAGTGCTAAAATATGCATGCAAAAAGGACATATCTACTGTTTTTTCCAAGCAAGAAGGGCATATGTCACATAAAAACAGTTATTCGCTTATTGACGACTCCTGGAACTCATATTAAGCCGTAAATAAGCCGAGTCGCTTATTGACGACTCCCGTCTGTGCGCGCAACATTTTTAAATCGCTTATTTACGACTCCCGTCCCTAAAGGGTTAAAGGTCGTGATAGTGAAAGTTCTATAATGACCAAATAAGATGAATAAGTTAATTATGTAAATATCAGTCAAGCTAAACTGGTGTACATACGTCGTACAACCTTTCATCATTTGTCTATGCTTCTCATTCCTTCATTATTTTTTTCATGTTGTTCTTACATAATACTATCAGATGTGCACAGGGCGGGAGGCGCTGGCGCCCCCCAGATCTTTGGCGCCCTTAGCATTTACTAACCTCGCCTAATGGAAGCGGCGGCCCTGGGGACAACTGCTCTAAAAGCACCTGAATGTGGACAAGCAATATCCACATTAAGGGTGGGAAACTTGACTTCACACTCTACTAGACCATTCTCGATCTCCAAACTTGAGCAACCTGCACCTATTGGTTCTGAATCCAAGTCTCTCTCATACAAAGAATTTAAACAAGTCAAGAAGACGGGACAAGACTGAATATATATATTGGATTCACTCAATAAATTGAAATGAACACCACCTAGACACTGGACATGCACCCTATCTAGACGTTCTGAGGGTTCTGTTACACGCTGATTCTTGACTTCAGGGTGGTAAATTAGAGGGTTTTCAGTACCAAAATGCAATACAACATCCACTTGATACATCTCACAGAAAACTTTCAAGATCTCTGGTGATGCTGGCTGCCCTGGAATTGTCATAAGTCGAAGATGTTGCTTCTGCTTGCTATTCAACTTGATTCCGTACTTTGTAGGATGACTTAGCAGTTCTTCCACCAACTGCTTTCAAAGAAATACTGGACTCTCTGGAACTTCACGATCTAAGTCATGAACAAGAGCATACCACAAACACACTATCAAGGAATCACCTCCCACCTCCGGCTTAAATCTTACAAGTAAGCCCTTGGGGAGTTCTGCTGAAATTGCTGTGGTGCCCTCATGTTCAACCTGAAGTGTCTGGATAATGCATCTGCAGCTTGATTGTCTTTGCCTGGAACATAATGAAGCTCAAAATCAAACTCAGCAAGATCTTCAACTGTTCGAGCAAGCCTGTCATTGACTAATCTCATATTATGGAGATAGAACAATGCTTGATGGTCCGTGTTCAGAATGAATGGTATTCCGTACAGGAAGGCTCTGAAGGTCTTGACTCCCCAGCGCATTGCTGCTAGTTCACGCTCTGTAACCGAATATTTCTTCTGAGGACTAGAAAATGTCATTGATGCATGAGCAATGATTCGAACTTGACCATCCTGAACTTGAGT
The DNA here is from genome assembly GCA_023014485.1 of Bathynomus jamesi. NCBI lineage: Eukaryota > Metazoa > Arthropoda > Malacostraca > Isopoda > Cirolanidae > Bathynomus > Bathynomus jamesi. The sequence continues at coordinate 148,986 of JAJOZX010001165.1, read as the reverse complement.
AAGACAGGCACCTGCACCAATGGCTGATGCATCCACCCACAAGTTCAATTTCTCTGCTGTTTCTTGATAATCAGGAAAAGCCAGTTCCACCTCATTTTGCATCTCTGCCTTGAGTGTCTCGAAGGATTCTTCCATCTCTGGTGTCCACTGGATAACTGAATTCCTTGATCTTCCTGTAAGTTCTGATAAGGGTTTAGCAACTGCTGAACACTGTGGCAAGAACTTCCTCTGGAAATTCACTAAGCACAGAAATTCTCGAAGTTCCTTGATGTTCTTGGGCTTTGGGAAGTTCTTCACCTTTTCCATATACTCTGGCGATTTTGACAATCCACTGGAACTGACTACATGACTTAGAAATGGAACTGTGGATTGGAACCATCTACACTTTGGTGCTTGATCTTGATACCATATTCTTCTAAAACCTTGAGGACTTTTTCAACTAGCTGGAGATGAGCCTCGAATGACTTTTCCATAATTAGAATATCGTCAATATACAGGGTGTACATAAAGTCAGGATCTATTTTTGTGAAATAATTATTTTTTTCTATTTTTCTTTTCAGAAGCCCTTAGAATGAATACAGAAGAGCGTGTGGCAATAGTAATTTGGCGAATCGAGGGAAAGAAATACAATGACATCAGAGAGAAGTTTAGAAGGAGATTTCATAAGCCGGGGCCAATAGACAAGACAATACGAAAATTGGTGAACAAATTTAAATGAACGGGATCTGTAAATGATGAAGCAAGATCAGGACGACCGTGTATGTCAGATCTTACCGTGAATGCAGTACGCGGAATTATCACTGAGGAGCCACGTATGTCCGTTCATGCTGCATCACACAGACTCGGACTCCCGACGTCATCTGTGCACAAAATTCTGAAAGTTAATTTGCAGAAGAAAAGCTATCATTTGCAGGTTTTACATGATTTACATGAGGAAGATTTCCCTCGACGAAGTGCTGTGTGTGCTGATCTTGTAGAACAAATCTGGAGTGATAATTTAATGGACAACATTCTCTTTAGTGATGAAGCCACTTTCCATACGTGTGGAAAAGTAAATTGCCATAACTGTCGAATTTGGGCAGATGAAAGACTGAATGATTTCGTCCAAAATTGGGAAAGAGACTCACCTAAAGTTAATGTCTGGATGGGTTTAACAAAATCTAAGGTTTATGGTCCTTTTTTCTTTGCTGAAGCTATGGTTACAGGGCTTATTTATCTGGACATGTTGCAGCAATTCCTTGAACCTCAGCTGATTGGGGATAGGATTGTTAGTACCATCGTCTATCAACATGATGGTGCTCCTTGTCACTATGCCAAAATTGTTCAGGATTATCTAAATGGACGTTTTCCAAATCGCTGGATCAGACGCGGAAGCAACAGACCTTGGCCAGCGAGATCACCAGATTTAACCCCTTTAGATTTCTTTGCATGGGGCTTTATCAAATCGCACATCTATCAGACGAAGATTACAAGTCTTGAAAACTTATGTACACATATACGAACTGCTGCAGATAACATAACCCTGCAAATGCTCCAGAATGTGTTTAGAAATGCTGCAGAACGATTTGAGCTGTGCAGGGATACTGATGGGCGTCACGTCGAATCCTACTCTTAATTATTTAATAAATGTTACCACTTTATCATTTTATGATTGAATTCCATATAATTTCCAAGTGCTTCACAAAAATAGATCCTGACTTTATGTACACCCTGTACACTAGAACCTTCTTCCTTGAAAATCCCTTCAGCACATCTTGCATCTCTCTCTGGAAGGCTGAAGGCGCGTTCTTCAATCCAAAACTGAGTTTCTTGAATCTCCAGTGTCCATGAGGGGTTGAGAAAGCTGTATAATCTCGACTCTTTCCTCAATCAGCATTTGATAATAACCCCGGACTAAATCCAGGTGGTAAAGAACTTGACACCATGTAGACTGTAGACAGATCTGTCAAGTTTGCCATCGGGAATCTATCAGGCTTGGTTACCTTGTTCAGTTTACGGTAATCCACACATAAGCGTATGGACCCATCTGGTTTCCTAATTGGTACCACTGGAGCACTCCACGGAGATGTTGTAGGCTCGATAATTCCTAGCTGGTGAAGTTCTTGACACTGATCATCGATGACGAGCAATCGGTTCTGGAAATCTCCTTGGTCGCTGAAATATTGGCGTGTCATCATATAACTCAATACGGTGTGGAGTCATCTGAGCAGTCCCCACATCAGAATCTCCTCGACTAAGAATGGCTTTTCTGGAATTAAGCAAGTTATAAACTGAGATTTCTGGTGGGAATCCAGCTCAGGTAAGTCAATTTCTGAAGTTAGACGTTCTGGTGTCCATTCCGGAAAAGATGAGACCAATTCATCATCATTCTTGATTCCATACCTACACAATGTACTTGATGTGTCACTGTATCATTAGTGTCTTCTGGATTTGGTGTAGGATCGAGTTCAACTAGAGTGTAAATGTGTCCCATCATGTCTCCTGCCTTGATTCTACCAATAGGTTTCCCTGTAGTGTAGACTAGAATGGAAGGGCAATCTAGATTTACAATCCCTGGAACACCTACCACTTTCTCTCCAAGATGCACGCTTGAAACTGTCCCATCATAGAACCATTCCCCCGAATTTCTCGAACATGGACATGTACCATCATCATTTACTCCTTGATGTTCCCACTGAATTTTTACTTCTACAGGTCCACAATCATTCACCTGCACACCTTCTACAGCCCAACACTTAACCTTGTAACAAATCCTTTTGCACTCTTCTCCATTCGTACCTAGATAAATTTCCCACGTAGAACCATCAGTGTTCTTCCCTGAAACCCGTCTACGTGCTAGACTAATCTGTAATTTGTTAGCCCGCAGAAAATCTAAACCTAGAAAAATGGGATATTTAAAATCCAAAGTGGGAAGGATAAGAAACTTGAAAGGGGACATTACAATACCATGCAAAGAAACTGTGAGTAGGACTGAACCATAGTTTCCCTTGAAGCATCTGGACCTACACCTCGAATTGTGGAAATATCTCTAGTATCTATTGGAATCCCAAGTTGTGCCAGTTCACTGGAAATTAAGCTAACTTGTGCTCCTGTGTCAATTAACCCTGGATGTTAGTGTCTTGAAGGGTAACATCAATGGTTAACACTTCTGCAGGTTCAAGTTCGGCAAACCAGACACCTCGAAAATGACCTCCTGGAATATCTGGACCATGAACTGTCTCATCTGCAATTACACCTAGGTATTTGGGTTCGAGGTGCTGGTTTAGGTGTCCATGAAGATGCTAGAGGATTCAGTTCATTTCCAGTGGTTTGTGGATACTGCTGTTCTGAACTGGGTAATTCTGGATGTCCAGGGGTGGCATCATCACCCACTTCAGACGCTACAGTCATGTTCTGGTTGGTATTCATCTGGAGAGGTTTTCTGTCATCTTTGGCTGGGATCTCATGATGATCGTCGGGTTCTGAAGATCATTTCTTGAAGACTGGACTTCAGCTTCCAATGAGCCCCTGATCTCATTGGAACTGATTAGTTTCCCGACTGTTGTTGATTGTGGTGGTAGATTCATTATTTTGGTTTCCTTGAAACAAATTTTCTTGACCTTGTCTTCTAGAAGGGCAGAACATTCCTGGATGAGGTCCTTGACACAAAGGACAGTGGTAGGAAGGTGATGTCCTGGAGCTTGATTGTCGTTGCTGCTGATTGCGAGGGCAATCTCGAACCATATGATCCAGACTACCGCACATAAAACACGCTCCTTTCCATCTTCTGCAGTCCTGTTGAAGGTGTCCCTTCCTTGCACACCACTGACATATCTTGACCTCTGTGTCTTCTTGGGATCTTGACTGACTGGAGTTTCTTTCACACTCCTGAGAACGTTGTTGTCCTCCCTGCTGATTTCGATCTTGAGATTTTCGACGATCCCTTCCTTGACATTGACCTTGGGACTTCTGATTTCCATTTTTATTCCTAGAATTGAAGACACGAGTTCCATTCCATTGTCCTTTTTCATGACCTTGGTTGTTTCGTCGATATTGTTGGTTAGGTGTCTTGTGTCTGGATGACTCTCTGGAAGGCTTTGGAACTGGAGGGATCTGCACCGGGAAAACCTCAATGGTTTCTTGCCTTGGAAGGGATGGTCCATCACTTGAATGCATGGCCCAAAATCCTGAATGTTGGACCAAGTCACCTTCTTGTTATGCAAGGTCTTGTTCTCATTGATGATCCGGGTCAGTTGTTGTGACAGCCCAGCTGGAACTGTCTCCAAGAACTTCCTCCTCAACTCCTTGCTTGTCTCGAGTGCTTTATTTGGGAAGGCCTGGTGAGCCAGAGTCTCGAGTCTTGCAGCATATACATCTGGTGTCTCTCCAGGCTTCATTGTCGCGTTCTTGAATTCTGACACCTTGCCAGTTGTGAAGGTTTTCTTCATTCTCTTGTAGCACACCAACAATCTAGCCTTCATCTCATCATATGCCACACTGCAACCCCCATAAGCATTATACAAATCTCTGAACTTTCCTGTAGATGTTTTCCAAGTGTTCCAGTCCAGTCTCTCCGTTCACAAGTAAACTTGGCTGAGCAATGACGTTCAAAGGCTTCTAGATATTCAGGAAAAGATCTTCCACTTGACACATCAAATTCATCAAGATCTGGAGCACTGGTAGATAAACTCCTGGTGCCATCCTTGAACCATTGTTACTCTTGAAAATGGAGGAATGCTTAGTACGTTTAACCCTCCTCTCAGCATCTGGAAGACTGGAGGTCTTATCTGAAGAACTGGACTGGAACTGGAACTGGTATCTATTGCGTTGTGTCTTGATGGGTTTAGGAGATGCCAGCTTTGTCTTTTCTTTCTTGAAGTTCGTGTTCCTCTGCTGGTACCTTCTTCCCTGTTCGAGACACTCCTACATCATCCAGATTCTCAAGCTCGGGCATTGAGTCATAAGAATCTCTCTCTAGATTCAGCCTATCCTTCTGCTGCTGCTTCCTCATCAGCTGGTCCACCTGTTGCTGCCAATATGAATTCTGAAGATTCAATTCATCATTTTCCCTTGATAATTGGTCATACTTAGTCCTTAATCCTGTGTTTTACATCCTCGAGTTGTTTCCTTATGTTCCCATGCTTGCTTTGACTCTTCCATGGTCTTCTGCTGCTGGGTCATGAGAGTCATAAGCTGACCGATCTGGTCTTGCAATTCTTGAAACTCAGCCATCTTGGTTAACTCAGTAACTAGCCGGTGTAATTTCCCGGTCTGGGCACCAAAAATATGTTGCGGGGAGAGCGAATGAACTTAACTAGAATACTGTAACTTGGCTACTTCTTGATGACGGGAAACGAGAAGGTCCTGGGCGGTGAAGTTTTTCTCACCTCCACTGACTGTCACTGAGGGGCAAACGAGACTCCCACACGGCTGAACCAAGAAATGGACTCGACCCGCTAGCTATTCCAAAGATTAACACTGTGTCTGAGTCGGGTCCACTTGAGAACCTGGAAAGCCCTGGCTTCAGGAAAGGTGTGTGCAATGTACACCTGGCAATACTTGAGGACTTCAACCAAATATGGGCCTACACAACAAGCAAGCAAGATTTTAGCAGACTGATCATGAAGTAAACCAAATGTGGCTGGATGAGAAAAGCAGATATTACCCTCTGAATTGTAAATCCTTGAAAGTAATGACCCCAGTCTATGAGGACAAAGGCTGAAAAAAAACTAGTTGGTAGAATTCTAAGGGTTTATTAGCAATTAACTTGAATTATTTACAAGAGCTAGGATGGGTTATGAGCTTGAGTCTAAACATGGTTTAAGATCATACAAGAGCTAGAATGGGTTGTGAGCTTGAGTCTAAAAATGGCTTAAGATCAAGAAATGGAAATCCAAAATCCCTGAAAGGGTATGCTATACAAAGGTGCTTACAATTACAATGACATAAATACTGGACAACAAAAATGAATTTCCAGAAAAAGATAAAAAACTTAACCTATGCTAGAATGGTACAATTAGACAACACAATCGACCTCACTGGACCTAACATCCTTAAGCTAGACTTGAGGTCAATCCAATCACACCTATCTATTATAGTTAAGCCATGGAGAAGCAAAACCTGAAACTATTGGTCCTAGCAATACCTTAGCCTGCACACCATTATGCACAGGCAATGTCCATTATCACAAGGCACTCTGTTTTAACTTGACTTTTCTTGTTCTTAACAATTAGTTGGCAAGCTAGAACTTCCACAAGCGGAAGCCAACTGTGACTTTGAAAAATTGAAGGCAAAATTTTACTGACTAGAATTAACAAGCAAGAATGCTGAGCTAGTCAGGCATTAAGCAAGACTAACTCCGCCACATGGGGGTTACAGTGTGGGTTATCCTGAAACAAGAAGAAAACAAGAGGTTAGTGAAGATGACCCCACTACACTCCCCCCTCCGAGCGGTGGGTACCACCACTCAAAAAGTGAGTGCAGCAAGCCCTCTCCCACATCCAGTCTTTCAAGGAATTGCCACCTCCCCATCCTGACACCAAGCTCCAAGTTTTCCTTTCTCCATGGCTACCAAACACTAGACAATTATATATACATACATGAATCAATAATAAGAAGGTACTATCACCTTCAAAACCCTACCTAGTTACAATATAAATTTATACAATTAGTGCTGGATCCATTCACTTTTTAGCACTCTTTTATGAGGTCCTTTCCCTAAGAGGCTATACACAATCCTCCTTGCTTGAAACTGAAGCCACCTGCATGATTATTGTCCTTGATTAATATCCTCACTAACCATCACTGAATGTACCCTGGCCCTGGTCCACCCATCCATACCACCTGATTGGTAGACATCCCTACCAAAGGTTGGGTCTGCTTGCTCCAGGCTAGAGGTAACTGCTTGGGCTGGCCATGCCCCTTCTTGATGAGCAGTCCTCCATAACCCCCTCCTATGTAGACAAGAATGGTGGTGCAAACTGGAGCAGGCCTGGAAGACCCCCCTCAAGCTGATTCTTAAGAGTGGAAGAGCCAATAATGGCTCCATCCCTGAAAACACCTCCCATGAAAGTAGGAAGGCGTGATTGGGGGTGACTGGAGGCAGGTAAGGACAGGGACATGCACTGGAAGCTGTATGCATGACAATCAAAGCAGTTACAAAGTGGGTGACAAGTGAGGGCATGTGCATGAGTCAGGCAGAGGCAAGCAAACCAAAAATTACCGCACTTAACCAAGCTCAAGGTATGGTATTCATTATCACTATGTGCAGTCACTTTGTTCTAGAAATTTACACTAGCTTCCTCCATGGCTTTACTAGCTAGGCCCTACCTATATACATCATGGTACAGCAAGATATACCTATTTTTATATATATCTTAACCAAGGCTTCGTAAAGCCATTACAAAAACTAGATACACCATTACATTAAACCTAGAAATACTTATTTTAACATCAAAATATAATCATAGTACCATCAACTTAAATACAATACATAATCCTATATACATATATACATAATTAGACAGGGTCTAAATCACTTGATTGTTAATTAAATTAATCATGAACATATTCCAGAGGCCTAGAGGGTACTAATGGTAACTCCATCACAGGACTTCTGGAATGAGTTCATGGAGGAGAATCACCAGCCAACTCTTGAATTACTCCCAACCCCCTCCTAACAGACTGGAGTCGTTCATGAGCTAGTTCACTGTTAGCTTGTAATAAAGCCCTAGCTTCTGAACAGATATCTTTGACTGAGGATAAACTTAATCTATTGGGAGTCCTTGAACCAGTTACCGGGCAAATTGCCACACACAAGAAACTAATTGCTGGTCTAACAGCTGGTAAATCTGCTCCTCATCATCCTGCACATGTTCTAAAGTGTTCTCCAGAGCTTCCACCAAGGAAGAGAGTTCTGGAGAATCACTATTGGGTTAGGTTCATTCGGACATGGAGAACTCTGTCTTGGATCTATTGAACCACCACCTTCTGGATCTAACTCCCAGAAGTTCCTCAGGATCCATCACACCTTAACCGACAGCACTTGAAGGAGCACTATGAGGAATAGGAGATAGATCCTTGATTTCCTCCACTGGGGACAAGCTTCCTTCTCAGAATCACTACCAAGGTAGTCTTGACCCTTTCCAAAAGTGACATGTTTTGGTTGAGAATGAGGCCTAGACAGAGGTTTGGGTGAACTAGACAAGATACCTGGAGGATTCACTTTGGATGGCACCTCATCCGGGAATCCAGAAAAGTCAAGTTCAAAAGAACTTGAAGAGCATTCAGAGGAATCTGAAGAACTTGAATTTTCACTCAGATCAGCAAGCCATGGTCTAGAATTGACACTTTTCTGATCTGGAAATCCTAGAAACTCACTCGAATCACTACTAGAATCAAAGAGATCAGTCTCATCTTCTGACGAACTGTCCCACAAACAAGAAAAGCCTCAGGAACAAACTGGAACATTAGGGGTTTCAAACCCTAGAAAACTCTCATCCTCCTCCTCTATGCTAGCCCATGGAACCTGAACTAACCTGGAATAACTAGGATGATTCCTCAAGAAATTGGGAGCCTCCTTCCAGCTCCTCAACTGAGCTCATGAACTCGACTCATGGATAAGTGTGGCTGCAGATCTGGATAAGCTGGTGAAATGACGTAGGTCACACCATTCTGCTGCTCGATCAACTTGAAACGGCCCACAGTACTTGGGCAGAAACTTGTTAGAAACTAGATTACCTTTTGGAGCAACCTTTCGAATGACAAGTTGCCCCTTGGTAAAGGGACAAAAACCAGGATGTCCTGGATACCACTGTTCTTGAACTGGAGTGGGAATAGAAACTGGAATAGGATCTGGATGAGTGGACGATAACAAGAACTGGGCTGGAGACATAGTCAACTCAGAATGAATCGTGTCATTGTAGGTCATAATGGCCTTTGGAAGATTCACATCCCACGAGCTAGAATCTTGAACCAGATTCCGTAGAAGCTCACCAATGGTACGGTTGACCCTCTCGACTGCACCATTGCTCTCTGGATGGTTTGGGGTCGTGAAAACATGAGTGATCCCGTATTGAGATAACATCTGCTCGAACTCCTGACCCATAAATTCTGGACCATTATCAGTTAATAACCGACAAGGCCGGCACAAAAGAGTGGGCAACACTCGAAACTCGAAAAGACGGGCAATGGTACTGGAAGTCTTGTTGGGAAATGGAACAGCCACTACCCACTTGGAGTAGTGGTCCACCACCATCAAACATCCTAGATTCCCCTGAGGTGTCCTGGGGAACAATACTAGATCCACAGCCACCAACTCAAATGGTGCCTGGGTCACAATCTTCATGGTAGGTGGAGCCCTGATCTGGCTGGAAACCTTATTGAGCTGTCACTGGGAACAAGATGTGACCACCTCTTGCACAACTTGATATAACTGAGGATGAAACACTTCCCCAGACAAAACATCTAAGACCTTGTTTCGGCCTATGTGAGCCATCTCTAAATGGATAGTAATGGCCAGCTCAATCAGGAAATTAAAAGGTACTAGAACTTGGGGAAACATTTCTGGTTCATCGTACTTAACTAGAAGACCTTTCTCGAAGTAGATATCTTTAAGATAACGACGATATCTCACTAGAGCTTTAGGACAATACCCAAAACAACCCTTATCTAGATAGGACTTAAGTTGTCTCAACACACAATCACTTTTTTGAAGAACCTCAAGGTTAACTTCATCTAGAAATGAACATGGATGCAAATTTCCAACTACCAGCGGTTCTTGATGACTGGAAGGTTCCTCCAACTCTGTCAGAAAAGTAGCGAGAATCTCACCCTCCTTCATGACTCTGTCAGTGGACAAATCCAGGTCAATCCCGGCGGCAGACAAGAAATTCGCACCCAGGAGAAATGGGTGATCATTAATAGTTACTCCAGAGCCAAGTGACACAGTAAGTTGTACATAGTTATAAACTACCACTTGCTTTTCAGCCACACCTTGAATGTTAACTAGAATATCTTGTGAATAATCCCTCAAATTTCCTAAAATTTCACGCCAGGCTACTCGAGATATGAGGGAGATCTCAACTCCAGAATCCAATAAGGCACAGTAGGTTTCGTCTTGACAAGTGGGACAACCAGGTCCGGCGCCAGCCTATTTGGCGCCCTTAGCAGGACTGCAGCTGGCGCCCCCACCTGCCTCCCACTTCACGATTGGGTTTGCCCACAAAGTAATCAAGGTACCATATTGAAGAAACTATTTGCCTTACACTGATCTATTTTAATTTGCTAATACATACATTTATTATAAAATTATAAAATCATTTCACAGTTCAAGAAAGTGTCATGACCAATCAAAACAGCGAGTAAAGCGAGGCATATGTAGTAACAAATCAGAACGCTCAAAAGTGCTAAAATATGCATGCAAAAAGGACATATCTACTGTTTTTTCCAAGCAAGAAGGGCATATGTCACATAAAAACAGTTATTCGCTTATTGACGACTCCTGGAACTCATATTAAGCCGTAAATAAGCCGAGTCGCTTATTGACGACTCCCGTCTGTGCGCGCAACATTTTTAAATCGCTTATTTACGACTCCCGTCCCTAAAGGGTTAAAGGTCGTGATAGTGAAAGTTCTATAATGACCAAATAAGATGAATAAGTTAATTATGTAAATATCAGTCAAGCTAAACTGGTGTACATACGTCGTACAACCTTTCATCATTTGTCTATGCTTCTCATTCCTTCATTATTTTTTTCATGTTGTTCTTACATAATACTATCAGATGTGCACAGGGCGGGAGGCGCTGGCGCCCCCCAGATCTTTGGCGCCCTTAGCATTTACTAACCTCGCCTAATGGAAGCGGCGGCCCTGGGGACAACTGCTCTAAAAGCACCTGAATGTGGACAAGCAATATCCACATTAAGGGTGGGAAACTTGACTTCACACTCTACTAGACCATTCTCGATCTCCAAACTTGAGCAACCTGCACCTATTGGTTCTGAATCCAAGTCTCTCTCATACAAAGAATTTAAACAAGTCAAGAAGACGGGACAAGACTGAATATATATATTGGATTCACTCAATAAATTGAAATGAACACCACCTAGACACTGGACATGCACCCTATCTAGACGTTCTGAGGGTTCTGTTACACGCTGATTCTTGACTTCAGGGTGGTAAATTAGAGGGTTTTCAGTACCAAAATGCAATACAACATCCACTTGATACATCTCACAGAAAACTTTCAAGATCTCTGGTGATGCTGGCTGCCCTGGAATTGTCATAAGTCGAAGATGTTGCTTCTGCTTGCTATTCAACTTGATTCCGTACTTTGTAGGATGACTTAGCAGTTCTTCCACCAACTGCTTTCAAAGAAATACTGGACTCTCTGGAACTTCACGATCTAAGTCATGAACAAGAGCATACCACAAACACACTATCAAGGAATCACCTCCCACCTCCGGCTTAAATCTTACAAGTAAGCCCTTGGGGAGTTCTGCTGAAATTGCTGTGGTGCCCTCATGTTCAACCTGAAGTGTCTGGATAATGCATCTGCAGCTTGATTGTCTTTGCCTGGAACATAATGAAGCTCAAAATCAAACTCAGCAAGATCTTCAACTGTTCGAGCAAGCCTGTCATTGACTAATCTCATATTATGGAGATAGAACAATGCTTGATGGTCCGTGTTCAGAATGAATGGTATTCCGTACAGGAAGGCTCTGAAGGTCTTGACTCCCCAGCGCATTGCTGCTAGTTCACGCTCTGTAACCGAATATTTCTTCTGAGGACTAGAAAATGTCATTGATGCATGAGCAATGATTCGAACTTGACCATCCTGAACTTGAGTAAGACAGGCACCTGCACCAATGGCTGATGCATCCACCCACAAGTTCAATTTCTCTGCTGTTTCTTGATAATCAGGAAAAGCCAGTTCCACCTCATTTTGCATCTCTGCCTTGAGTGTCTCGAAGGATTCTTCCATCTCTGGTGTCCACTGGATAACTGAATTCCTTGATCTTCCTGTAAGTTCTGATAAGGGTTTAGCAACTGCTGAACACTGTGGCAAGAACTTCCTCTGGAAATTCACTAAGCACAGAAATTCTCGAAGTTCCTTGATGTTCTTGGGCTTTGGGAAGTTCTTCACCTTTTCCATATACTCTGGCGATTTTGACAATCCACTGGAACTGACTACATGACTTAGAAATGGAACTGTGGATTGGAACCATCTACACTTTGGTGGCTTGATCTTGATACCATATTCTTCTAAAACCTTGAGGACTTTTTCAACTAGCTGGAGATGAGCCTCGAATGACTTTTCCATAATTAGAATATCGTCAATATACAGGGTGTACATAAAGTCAGGATCTATTTTTGTGAAATAATTATTTTTTTCTATTTTTCTTTTCAGAAGCCCTTAGAATGAATACAGAAGAGCGTGTGGCAATAGTAATTTGGCGAATCGAGGGAAAGAAATACAATGACATCAGAGAGAAGTTTAGAAGGAGATTTCATAAGCCGGGGCCAATAGACAAGACAATACGAAAATTGGTGAACAAATTTAAATGAACGGGATCTGTAAATGATGAAGCAAGATCAGGACGACCGTGTATGTCAGATCTTACCGTGAATGCAGTACGCGGAATTATCACTGAGGAGCCACGTATGTCCGTTCATGCTGCATCACACAGACTCGGACTCCCGACGTCATCTGTGCACAAAATTCTGAAAGTTAATTTGCAGAAGAAAAGCTATCATTTGCAGGTTTTACATGATTTACATGAGGAAGATTTCCCTCGACGAAGTGCTGTGTGTGCTGATCTTGTAGAACAAATCTGGAGTGATAATTTAATGGACAACATTCTCTTTAGTGATGAAGCCACTTTCCATACGTGTGGAAAAGTAAATTGCCATAACTGTCGAATTTGGGCAGATGAAAGACTGAATGATTTCGTCCAAAATTGGGAAAGAGACTCACCTAAAGTTAATGTCTGGATGGGTTTAACAAAATCTAAGGTTTATGGTCCTTTTTTCTTTGCTGAAGCTATGGTTACAGGGCTTATTTATCTGGACATGTTGCAGCAATTCCTTGAACCTCAGCTGATTGGGGATAGGATTGTTAGTACCATCGTCTATCAACATGATGGTGCTCCTTGTCACTATGCCAAAATTGTTCAGGATTATCTAAATGGACGTTTTCCAAATCGCTGGATCAGACGCGGAAGCAACAGACCTTGGCCAGCGAGATCACCAGATTTAACCCCTTTAGATTTCTTTGCATGGGGCTTTATCAAATCGCACATCTATCAGACGAAGATTACAAGTCTTGAAAACTTATGTACACATATACGAACTGCTGCAGATAACATAACCCTGCAAATGCTCCAGAATGTGTTTAGAAATGCTGCAGAACGATTTGAGCTGTGCAGGGATACTGATGGGCGTCACGTCGAATCCTACTCTTAATTATTTAATAAATGTTACCACTTTATCATTTTATGATTGAATTCCATATAATTTCCAAGTGCTTCACAAAAATAGATCCTGACTTTATGTACACCCTGTACACTAGAACCTTCTTCCTTGAAAATCCCTTCAGCACATCTTGCATCTCTCTCTGGAAGGCTGAAGGCGCGTTCTTCAATCCAAAACTGAGTTTCTTGAATCTCCAGTGTCCATGAGGGGTTGAGAAAGCTGTATAATCTCGACTCTTTTCCTCAATCAGCATTTGATAATAACCCCGGACTAAATCCAGAGTGGTAAAGAACTTGACACCATGTAGACTGTAGACAGAATCTGTCAAGTTTGCCATCGGGAATCTATCAGGCTTGGTTACCTTGTTCAGTTTACGGTAATCCACACATAAGCGTATGGACCCATCTGGTTTCCTAATTGGTACCACTGGAGCACTCCACGGAGATGTTGTAGGCTCAATAATTCCTAGCTGGTGAAGTTCTTGACACTGATCATCGATGACTCGAGCAATCGGTTCTGGAAATCTCCTTGGTCGCTGAAATATTGGCGTGTCATCATATAACTCAATACGGTGTGGAGTCATCTGAGCAGTCCCCACATCAGAATCTCCTCGACTAAGAATGGCTTTTCTGGAATTAAGCAAGTTATAAACCTGAGATTTCTGGTGGGAATCCAGCTCAGGTAAGTCAATTTCTGAAGTTAGACGTTCTGGTGTCCATTCCGGAAAAGATGAGACCAATTCATCATCACTCTGATTCCATACCTACACAATGTACTTGATGTGTCACTGTATCATTAGTGTCTTCTGGATTTGGTGTAGGATCGAGTTCAACTAGAGTGTAAATGTGTCCCATCATGTCTCCTGCCTTGATTCTACCAATAGGTTTCCCTGTAGTGTAGACTAGAATGGAAGGGCAATCTAGATTTACAATCCCTGGAACACCTACCACTTTCTCTCCAAGATGCACGCTTGAAACTGTCCCATCGTAGAACCATTCCCCCGAATTTCTCGAACATGGACATGTACCATCATCATTTACTCCTTGATGTTCCCACTGAATTTTTACTTCTACAGGTCCACAATCATTCACCTGCACACCTTCTACAGCCCAACACTTAACCTTGTAACAAATCCTTTTGCACTCTTCTCCATTCGTACCTAGATAAATTTCCCACGTAGAACCATCAGTGTTCTTCCCTGAAACCCGTCTACGTGCTAGACTAATCTGTAATTTGTTAGCCCGCAGAAAATCTAAATCTAGAAAAATGGGATATTTAAAATCCAAAGTGGGAAGGATAAGAAACTTGAAAGGGGACATTACAATACCATGCAAAGAAACTGTGAGTAGGATTGAACCTATAGTTTCCCTTGAAGCATCTGGACCTACACCTCGAATTGTGGAAATATCTCTAGTATCTATTGGAATCCCAAGTTGTGCCAGTTCACTGGAAATTAAGCTAACTTGTGCTCCTGTGTCAATTAACCCTGGGATGTTAGTGTCTTGAAGGGTAACATCAATGGTTAACACTTCTGCAGGTTCAAGTTCGGCAAACCAGACACCTCGAAAATGACCTCCTGGAATATCTGGACCATGAACTGTCTCATCTGCAATATTACACCTAGGTATTTGGGTTCGAGGTGCTGGTTTAGGTGTCCATGAAGATGCTAGAGGATTCAGTTCATTTCCAGTGGTTTGTGGATACTGCTGTTCTGAACTGGGTAATTCTGGATGTCCAGGGGTGGCATCATCACCCACTTCAGACACTACAGTCATGTTCTGGTTGGTATTCATCTGGAGAGGTTTTCTGTCATCTTTGGCTGGGATCTCATGATGATCGTCGGGTTCTCGAAGATCATTTCTTGAAGACTGGACTTCAGCTTCCAATGAGCCCCTGATCTCATTGGAACTGATTAGTTTCCCGACTGTTGTTGATTGTGGTGGATAGATTCATTATTTTGGTTTCCTTGAAACAAATTTTCTTGACCGTGTCTTCTAGAAGGGCAGAACATTCCTGGATGAGGTCCTTGACACAAAGGACAGTGGTAGGAAGGTGATGTCCTGGAGCTTGATTGTCGTTGCTGCTGATTGCGAGGGCAATCTCGAACCATATGATCCAGACTACCGCACATAAAACACGCTCCTTTCCATCTTCTGCAGTCCTGTTGAAGGTGTCCCTTCCTTGCACACCACTGACATATCATGACCTCTGTGTCTTCTTGGGATCTTGACTGACTGGAGTTTCTTTCACACTCCTGAGAACGTTGTTGTCCTCCCTGCTGATTTCGATCTTGAGATTTTCGACGATCCCTTCCTTGACATTGACCTTGGGACTTCTGATTTCCATTTTTATTCCTAGAATTGAAGACACGAGTTCATTCCATTGTCCTTTTTCATGACCTTGGTTGTTTCGTCGATATTGTTGGTTAGGTGTCTTGTGTCTGGATGACTCTCTGGAAGGCTTTGGAACTGGAGGGATCTGCACCGGGAAACCTCAATGGTTTCTTGCCTTGGAAGGGATGGTCCATCACTTGAATGCATGGCCACAAAATCCTGAATGTTGGACCAAGTCACCTTCTTGTTATGCAAGGTCTTGTTCGCATTGATGATCCGGGTCAGTTGTTGTGACAGCCCAGCTGGAACTGTCTCCAAGAACTTCCTCCTCAACTCCTTGCTTGTCTCAATTGCTTTATTTGGGAAAGCCTGGTGAGCCAGAGTCTCGAGTCTTGCAGCATATACATCTGGTTCTCTCCAGGCTTCATTGTCGCGTTCTTGAATTCTGACACCTTGCCAGTTGTGAAGGTTTTCTTCATTCTCTTGTAGCACACCAACAATCTAGCCTTCATATCATCATATGCCACACTGCAACCCCCATAAGCATTATACAAATCTCTGAACTTTCCTGTCAGATGTTTTCCAAGTGTTCCAGTCCAGTCTCTCCATTTGCAAGTAAACTTGGCTGAGCAATGACGTTCAAAGGCTTCTAGATATTCAAGAAAAGATCTTCCACTTGACACATCAAATTCATCAAGATCTGGAGCACTGGTAGAATAAACTCCTGGTGCCATCCTTGAACCATTGTTACTCTTGAAAATGGAGGAATGCTTAGTACGTTTAACCCTCCTCTCAGTATCTGGAAAACTGGAGGTCTTATCTGAAGAACTGGAGCTGGAACTGGAACTGGTCAATCTATTGCGTTGTGTCTTGATGGGTTTAGGAGATGCCAGCTTTGTCTTTTCTTTCTTGAAGGTTCATGTTCCTCTGCTGGTACCTTCTTCCCTGTTCGAAACACACTCCACATCATCCAGATTCTCAAGCTCGGGCATTGAGTCATAAGAATCTCTCTCTAGATTCAGCCTATCCTTCTGCTGCTGCTTCCTCATCAGCTGGTCCACCTGTTGCTGCCAATATGAATTCTGAAGATTCAATTCATCATTTTCCCTTGATAATTGGTCATACTTAGTCCTTAATCCTGTGTTTACATCCTCGAGTTGTTTCCACTTATGTTCCCATGCTTGCTTTGACTCTTCCATGGTCTTCTGCTGCTGGGTCATGAGAGTCATAAGCTGACCGATCTGGTCTTGCAATTCTTGAAACTCAGCCATCTTGGTTAACTCAGTAAACTAGCCGGTGTAATTTTCCCGGGTCTGGGCACCAAAAATATGTTGCGGGGAGAGCGATGAACTTAACTAAATACTGTAACTTGGCTACTTCTTGATGACGGGAAACGAGAAGGTCCTGGGCGGTGAAGTTTTTCTCACCTCCACTGACTGTCACTGAGGGGCAAACGAGACTCCCACACGGCTGAACCAAGAAATGGACTCGACCCGCTAGCTATTCCAAAGATTAACACTGTGTCTGAGTCGGGTCACTTGAGAACCTGGAAAGCCCTGGCTTCAGGAAAGGTGTGTGCAATGTACACCTGGCAATACTTGAGGACTTCAACCAAATATGGGCCTACACAACAAGCAAGCAAGATTTTAGCAGACTGATCATGAAGTAAACCAAATGTGGCTGGATGAGAAAAGCAGATATTACCCTCTGAATTGTAAATCCTTGAAAGTAATGACCCCAGTCTATGAGGACAAAGGCTGAAAAAAACTAGTTGGTAGAATTCTAAGGGTTTATTAGCAATTAACTTGAATTATTTACAAGAGCTAGGATGGGTTATGAGCTTGAGTCTAAACATGGTTTAAGATCATACAAGAGCTAGAATGGGTTGTGAGCTTGAGTCTAAAAATGGCTTAAGATCAAGAAATGGAAATCCAAAATCCCTGAAAGGGTATGCTATACAAAGGTGCTTACAATTACAATGACAAAATACTGGACAACAAAAATGAATTTCCAGAAAAAGATAAAAAACTTAACCTATGCTAGAATGGTACAATTAGACAACACAATCGACCTCACTGGACCTAACATCCTTAAGCTAGACTTGAGGTCAATCCAATCACACCTATCTATTATAGTTAAGCCATGGAGAAGCAAAACCTGAAACTATTGGTCCTAGCAATACCTTAGCCTGCACACCATTATGCACAGGCAATGTCCATTATCACAAGGCACTCTGTTTTTCTTGACTTTTCTTGTTCTTAACAATTAGTTGGCAAGCTAGAACTTCCACAAGCGGAAGCCAACTGTGACTTTGAAAAATTGAAGGCAAAATTTTACTGACTAGAATTAACAAGCAAGAATGCTGAGCTAGTCAGGCATTAAGCAAGACTAACTCCGCCACATGGGGGTTACAGTGTGGGTTATCCTGAAACAAGAAGAAAACAAGAGGTTAGTGAAGATGACCCCACTACACTCCCCCCTCCGAGCGGTGGGTACCACCACTCAAAAAGTGAGTGCAGCAAGCCCTCTCCCACATCCAGTCTTTCAAGGAATTGCCACCTCCCCATCCTGACACCAAGCTCCAAGTTTTCCTTTCTCCATGGCTACCAAACACTAGACAATTATATATACATACATGAATCAATAATAAGAAGGTACTATCACCTTCAAAACCCTACCTAGTTACAATATAAATTTATACAATTAGTGCTGGATCCATTCACTTTTTAGCACTCTTTTATGAGGTCCTTTCCCTAAGAGGCTATACACAATCCTCCTTGCTTGAAACTGAAGCCACCTGCATGATATTGTCCTTGATTAATATCCTCACTAACACATCACTGAATGTACCCTGGCCCTGGTCCACCCATCCATACCACCTGATTGGTAGACATCCCTACCAAAGGTTGGGTCTGCTTGCTCCAGGCTAGAGGTAACTGCTTGGGCTGGCCATGCCCCTTCTTGATGAGCAGTCCTCCATAACCCCCTCCTATGTAGACAAGAATGGTGGTGCAAACTGGAGCAGGCCTGGAAGACCCCCCTCAAGCTGATTCTTAAGAGTGGAAGAGCCAATAATGGCTCCATCCCTGAAAACACCTCCCATGAAAGTAGGAAGGCGTGATTGGGGGTGACTGGAGGCAGGTAAGGACAGGGACATGCACTGGAAGCTGTATGCATGACAATCAAAGCAGTTACAAAGTGGGTGACAAGTGAGGGCATGTGCATGAGTCAGGCAGAGGCAAGCAAACCAAAAATTACCGCACTTAACCAAGCTCAAGGTATGGTATTCATTATCACTATGTGCAGTCACTTTGTTCTAGAAATTTACACTAGCTTCCTCCATGGCTTTACTAGCTAGGCCCTACCTATATACATCATGGTACAGCAAGATATACCTATTTTTATATATATCTTAACCAAGGCTTCGTAAAGCCATTACAAAAACTAGATACACCATTACATTAAACCTAGAAATACTTATTTTAACATCAAAATATAATCATAGTACCATCAACTTAAATACAATACATAATCCTATATACATATATACATAATTAGACAGGGTCTAAAATATCACTTGATTGTTAATTAAATTAATCATGAACATATTCCAGAGGCCTAGAGGGTACTAATGGTAACTCCATCACAGGACTTCTGGAATGAGTTCATGGAGGAGAATCACCAGCCAACTCTTGAATTACTCCCAACCCCCTCCTAACAGACTGGAGTCGTTCATGAGCTAGTTCACTGTTAGCTTGTAATAAAGCCCTAGCTTCTGAACAGATATCTTTGACTGAGGATAAACTTAATCTATTGGGAGTCCTTGAACCAGTTACCGGGCAAAATTGCCACACAAGAAACTAATTGCTGGTCTAACAGCTGGTAAATCTGCTCCTCATCATCCTGCACATGTTCTAAAGTGTTCTCCAGAGCTTCCACCAAGGAAGAGAGTTCTGGAGAATCACTATTGGGTTAGGTTCATTCGGACATGGAGAACTCTGTCTTGGATCTATTGAACCACCACCTTCTGGATCTAACTCCCAGAAGTTCCTCAGGATCCATCACACCTTAACCGACAGCACTTGAAGGAGCACTATGAGGAATAGGAGACATCCTTGATTTCCTCCACTGGGGACAAGCTTCCTTCTCAGAATCACTACCAAGGTAGTCTTGACCCTTTCCAAAAGTGACATGTTTTGGTTGAGAATGAGGCCTAGACAGAGGTTTGGGTGAACTAGACAAGATACCTGGAGGATTCACTTTGGATGGCACCTCATCCGGGAATCCAGAAAAGTCAAGTTCAAAAGAACTTGAAGAGCATTCAGAGGAATCTGAAGAACTTGAATTTTCACTCAGATCAGCAAGCCATGGTCTAGAATTGACACTTTCTGATCTGGAAATCCTAGAAACTCACTCGAATCACTACTAGAATCAAAGAGATCAGTCTCATCTTCTGACGAACTGTCCCACAAACAAGAAAAGCCTCAGGAACAAACTGGAACATTAGGGGTTTCAAACCCTAGAAAACTCTCATCCTCCTCCTCTATGCTAGCCCATGGAACCTGAACTAACCTGGAATAACTAGGATGATTCCTCAAGAAATTGGGAGCCTCCTTCCAGCTCCTCAACTGAGCTCATGAACTCGACTCATGGATAAGTGTGGCTGCAGATCTGGATAAGCTGGTGAAATGACGTAGGTCACACCATTCTCTGCTGCTCGATCAACTTGAAACGGCCCACAGTACTTGGGCAGAAACTTGTTAGAAACTAGATTACCTTTTGGAGCAACCTTTCGAATGACAAGTTGCCCCTTGGTAAAGGGACAAAAACCAGGATGTCCTGGATACCACTGTTCTTGAACTGGAGTGGGAATAGAAACTGGAATAGGATCTGGATGAGTGGACGATAACAAGAACTGGGCTGGAGACATAGTCAACTCAGAATGAATCGTGTCATTGTAGGTCATAATGGCCTTTGGAAGATTCACATCCCACGAGCTAGAATCTTGAACCAGATTCCGTAGAAGCTCACCAATGGTACGGTTGACCCTCTCGACTGCACCATTGCTCTCTGGATGGTTTGGGGTCGTGAAAACATGAGTGATCCCGTATTGAGATAACATCTGCTCGAACTCCTGACCCCTAAATTCTGGACCATTATCAGTTAATAACCGACAAGGCCGGCACAAAAGAGTGGGCAACACTCGAAACTCGAAAAGACGGGCAATGGTACTGGAAGTCTTGTTGGGAAATGGAACAGCCACTACCCACTTGGAGTAGTGGTCCACCACCATCAAACATCCTAGATTCCCCTGAGGTGTCCTGGGGAACAATACTAGATCCACAGCCACCAACTCAAATGGTGCCTGGGTCACAATCTTCATGGTAGGTGGAGCCCTGATCTGGCTGGAAACCTTATTGAGCTGTCACTGGGAACAAGATGTGACCACCTCTTGCACAACTTGATATAACTGAGGATGAAACACTTCCCCAGACAAAACATCTAAGACCTTGTTTCGGCCTATGTGAGCCATCTCTAAATGGATAGTAATGGCCAGCTCAATCAGGAAATTAAAAGGTACTAGAACTTGGGGAAACATTTCTGGTTCATCGTACTTAACTAGAAGACCTTTCTCGAAGTAGATATCTTTAAGATAACGACGATATCTCACTAGAGCTTTAGGACAATACCCAAAACAACCCTTATCTAGATAGGACTTAAGTTGTCTCAACACACAATCACTTTTTTGAAGAACCTCAAGGTTAACTTCATCTAGAAATGAACATGGATGCAAATTTCCAACTACCAGCGGTTCTTGATGACTGGAAGGTTCCTCCAACTCTGTCAGAAAAGTAGCGAGAATCTCACCCTCCTTCATGACTCTGTCAGTGGACAAATCCAGGTCAATCCCGGCGGCAGACAAGAAATTCGCACCCAGGAGAAATGGGTGATCATTAATAGTTACTCCAGAGCCAAGTGACACAGTAAGTTGTACATAGTTATAAACTACCACTTGCTTTTCAGCCACACCTTGAATGTTAACTAGAATATCTTGTGAATAATCCCTCAAATTTCCTAAAATTTCACGCCAGGCTACTCGAGATATGAGGGAGATCTCAACTCCAGAATCCAATAAGGCACAGTAGGTTTCGTCTTGACAAGTGGGACAACCAGGTCCGGCGCCAGCCTATTTGGCGCCCTTAGCAGGACTGCAGCTGGCGCCCCCACCTGCCTCCCACTTCACGATTGGGTTTGCCCACAAAGTAATCAAGGTACCATATTGAAGAAACTATTTGCCTTACACTGATCTATTTTAATTTGCTAATACATACATTTATTATAAAATTATAAAATCATTTCACAGTTCAAGAAAGTGTCATGACCAATCAAAACAGCGAGTAAAGCGAGGCATATGTAGTAACAAATCAGAACGCTCAAAAGTGCTAAAATATGCATGCAAAAAGGACATATCTACTGTTTTTTCCAAGCAAGAAGGGCATATGTCACATAAAAACAGTTATTCGCTTATTGACGACTCCTGGAACTCATATTAAGCCGTAAATAAGCCGAGTCGCTTATTGACGACTCCCGTCTGTGCGCGCAACATTTTTAAATCGCTTATTTACGACTCCCGTCCCTAAAGGGTTAAAGGTCGTGATAGTGAAAGTTCTATAATGACCAAATAAGATGAATAAGTTAATTATGTAAATATCAGTCAAGCTAAACTGGTGTACATACGTCGTACAACCTTTCATCATTTGTCTATGCTTCTCATTCCTTCATTATTTTTTTCATGTTGTTCTTACATAATACTATCAGATGTGCACAGGGCGGGAGGCGCTGGCGCCCCCCAGATCTTTGGCGCCCTTAGCATTTACTAACCTCGCCTAATGGAAGCGGCGGCCCTGGGGACAACTGCTCTAAAAGCACCTGAATGTGGACAAGCAATATCCACATTAAGGGTGGGAAACTTGACTTCACACTCTACTAGACCATTCTCGATCTCCAAACTTGAGCAACCTGCACCTATTGGTTCTGAATCCAAGTCTCTCTCATACAAAGAATTTAAACAAGTCAAGAAGACGGGACAAGACTGAATATATATATTGGATTCACTCAATAAATTGAAATGAACACCACCTAGACACTGGACATGCACCCTATCTAGACGTTCTGAGGGTTCTGTTACACGCTGATTCTTGACTTCAGGGTGGTAAATTAGAGGGTTTTCAGTACCAAAATGCAATACAACATCCACTTGATACATCTCACAGAAAACTTTCAAGATCTCTGGTGATGCTGGCTGCCCTGGAATTGTCATAAGTCGAAGATGTTGCTTCTGCTTGCTATTCAACTTGATTCCGTACTTTGTAGGATGACTTAGCAGTTCTTCCACCAACTGCTTTCAAAGAAATACTGGACTCTCTGGAACTTCACGATCTAAGTCATGAACAAGAGCATACCACAAACACACTATCAAGGAATCACCTCCCACCTCCGGCTTAAATCTTACAAGTAAGCCCTTGGGGAGTTCTGCTGAAATTGCTGTGGTGCCCTCATGTTCAACCTGAAGTGTCTGGATAATGCATCTGCAGCTTGATTGTCTTTGCCTGGAACATAATGAAGCTCAAAATCAAACTCAGCAAGATCTTCAACTGTTCGAGCAAGCCTGTCATTGACTAATCTCATATTATGGAGATAGAACAATGCTTGATGGTCCGTGTTCAGAATGAATGGTATTCCGTACAGGAAGGCTCTGAAGGTCTTGACTCCCCAGCGCATTGCTGCTAGTTCACGCTCTGTAACCGAATATTTCTTCTGAGGACTAGAAAATGTCATTGATGCATGAGCAATGATTCGAACTTGACCATCCTGAACTTGAGTAAGACAGGCACCTGCACCAATGGCTGATGCATCCACCCACAAGTTCAATTTCTCTGCTGTTTCTTGATAATCAGGAAAAGCCAGTTCCACCTCATTTTGCATCTCTGCCTTGAGTGTCTCGAAGGATTCTTCCATCTCTGGTGTCCACTGGATAACTGAATTCCTTGATCTTCCTGTAAGTTCTGATAAGGGTTTAGCAACTGCTGAACACTGTGGCAAGAACTTCCTCTGGAAATTCACTAAGCACAGAAATTCTCGAAGTTCCTTGATGTTCTTGGGCTTTGGGAAGTTCTTCACCTTTTCCATATACTCTGGCGATTTTGACAATCCACTGGAACTGACTACATGACTTAGAAATGGAACTGTGGATTGGAACCATCTACACTTTGGTGGCTTGATCTTGATACCATATTCTTCTAAAACCTTGAGGACTTTTTCAACTAGCTGGAGATGAGCCTCGAATGACTTTTCCATAATTAGAATATCGTCAATATACAGGGTGTACATAAAGTCAGGATCTATTTTTGTGAAATAATTATTTTTTTCTATTTTTCTTTTCAGAAGCCCTTAGAATGAATACAGAAGAGCGTGTGGCAATAGTAATTTGGCGAATCGAGGGAAAGAAATACAATGACATCAGAGAGAAGTTTAGAAGGAGATTTCATAAGCCGGGGCCAATAGACAAGACAATACGAAAATTGGTGAACAAATTTAAATGAACGGGATCTGTAAATGATGAAGCAAGATCAGGACGACCGTGTATGTCAGATCTTACCGTGAATGCAGTACGCGGAATTATCACTGAGGAGCCACGTATGTCCGTTCATGCTGCATCACACAGACTCGGACTCCCGACGTCATCTGTGCACAAAATTCTGAAAGTTAATTTGCAGAAGAAAAGCTATCATTTGCAGGTTTTACATGATTTACATGAGGAAGATTTCCCTCGACGAAGTGCTGTGTGTGCTGATCTTGTAGAACAAATCTGGAGTGATAATTTAATGGACAACATTCTCTTTAGTGATGAAGCCACTTTCCATACGTGTGGAAAAGTAAATTGCCATAACTGTCGAATTTGGGCAGATGAAAGACTGAATGATTTCGTCCAAAATTGGGAAAGAGACTCACCTAAAGTTAATGTCTGGATGGGTTTAACAAAATCTAAGGTTTATGGTCCTTTTTTCTTTGCTGAAGCTATGGTTACAGGGCTTATTTATCTGGACATGTTGCAGCAATTCCTTGAACCTCAGCTGATTGGGGATAGGATTGTTAGTACCATCGTCTATCAACATGATGGTGCTCCTTGTCACTATGCCAAAATTGTTCAGGATTATCTAAATGGACGTTTTCCAAATCGCTGGATCAGACGCGGAAGCAACAGACCTTGGCCAGCGAGATCACCAGATTTAACCCCTTTAGATTTCTTTGCATGGGGCTTTATCAAATCGCACATCTATCAGACGAAGATTACAAGTCTTGAAAACTTATGTACACATATACGAACTGCTGCAGATAACATAACCCTGCAAATGCTCCAGAATGTGTTTAGAAATGCTGCAGAACGATTTGAGCTGTGCAGGGATACTGATGGGCGTCACGTCGAATCCTACTCTTAATTATTTAATAAATGTTACCACTTTATCATTTTATGATTGAATTCCATATAATTTCCAAGTGCTTCACAAAAATAGATCCTGACTTTATGTACACCCTGTACACTAGAACCTTCTTCCTTGAAAATCCCTTCAGCACATCTTGCATCTCTCTCTGGAAGGCTGAAGGCGCGTTCTTCAATCCAAAACTGAGTTTCTTGAATCTCCAGTGTCCATGAGGGGTTGAGAAAGCTGTATAATCTCGACTCTTTCCTCAATCAGCATTTGATAATAACCCCGGACTAAATCCAGAGTGGTAAAGAACTTGACACCATGTAGACTGTAGACAGAATCTGTCAAGTTTGCCATCGGGAATCTATCAGGCTTGGTTACCTTGTTCAGTTTACGGTAATCCACACATAAGCGTATGGACCCATCTGGTTTCCTAATTGGTACCACTGGAGCACTCCACGGAGATGTTGTAGGCTCATAATTCCTAGCTGGTGAAGTTCTTGACACTGATCATCGATGACTCGAGCAATCGGTTCTGGAAATCTCCTTGGTCGCTGAAATATTGGCGTGTCATCATATAACTCAATACGGTGTGGAGTCATCTGAGCAGTCCCCACATCAGAATCTCCTCGACTAAGAATGGCTTTTCTGGAATTAAGCAAGTTATAAACCTGAGATTTCTGGTGGGAATCCAGCTCAGGTAAGTCAATTTCTGAAGTTAGACGTTCTGGTGTCCATTCCGGAAAAGATGAGACCAATTCATCATCACTCTTATTCCATACCTACACAATGTACTTGATGTGTCACTGTATCATTAGTGTCTTCTGGATTTGGTGTAGGATCGAGTTCAACTAGAGTGTAAATGTGTCCCATCATGTCTCCTGCCTTGATTCTACCAATAGGTTTCCCTGTAGTGTAGACTAGAATGGAAGGGCAATCTAGATTTACAATCCCTGGAACACCTACCACTTTCTCTCCAAGATGCACGCTTGAAACTGTCCCATCGTAGAACCATTCCCCCGAATTTCTCGAACATGGACATGTACCATCATCATTTACTCCTTGATGTTCCCACTGAATTTTTACTTCTACAGGTCCACAATCATTCACCTGCACACCTTCTACAGCCCAACACTTAACCTTGTAACAAATCCTTTTGCACTCTTCTCCATTCGTACCTAGATAAATTTCCCACGTAGAACCATCAGTGTTCTTCCCTGAAACCCGTCTACGTGCTAGACTAATCTGTAATTTGTTAGCCCGCAGAAAATCTAAATCTAGAAAAATGGGATATTTAAAATCCAAAGTGGGAAGGATAAGAAACTTGAAAGGGGACATTACAATACCATGCAAAGAAACTGTGAGTAGGATGAACCTATAGTTTCCCTTGAAGCATCTGGACCTACACCTCGAATTGTGGAAATATCTCTAGTATCTATTGGAATCCCAAGTTGTGCCAGTTCACTGGAAATTAAGCTAACTTGTGCTCCTGTGTCAATTAACCCTGGATGTTAGTGTCTTGAAGGGTAACATCAATGGTTAACACTTCTGCAGGTTCAAGTTCGGCAAACCAGACACCTCGAAAATGACCTCCTGGAATATCTGGACCATGAACTGTCTCATCTGCAATATTACACCTAGGTATTTGGGTTCGAGGTGCTGGTTTAGGTGTCCATGAAGATGCTAGAGGATTCAGTTCATTTCCAGTGGTTTTGTGGATACTGCTGTTCTGAACTGGGTAATTCTGGATGTCCAGGGGTGGCATCATCACCCACTTCAGACACTACAGTCATGTTCTGGTTGGTATTCATCTGGAGAGGTTTTCTGTCATCTTTGGCTGGGATCTCATGATGATCGTCGGGTTCTCGAAGATCATTTCTTGAAGACTGGACTTCAGCTTCCAATGAGCCCCTGATCTCATTGGAACTGATTAGTTTCCCGACTGTTGTTGATTGTGGTGGATGATTCATTATTTTGGTTTCCTTGAAACAAATTTTCTTGACCGTGTCTTCTAGAAGGGCAGAACATTCCTGGATGAGGTCCTTGACACAAAGGACAGTGGTAGGAAGGTGATGTCCTGGAGCTTGATTGTCGTTGCTGCTGATTGCGAGGGCAATCTCGAACCATATGATCCAGACTACCGCACATAAAACACGCTCCTTTCCATCTTCTGCAGTCCTGTTGAAGGTGTCCCTTCCTTGCACACCACTGACATATCTGACCTCTGTGTCTTCTTGGGATCTTGACTGACTGGAGTTTCTTTCACACTCCTGAGAACGTTGTTGTCCTCCCTGCTGATTTCGATCTTGAGATT
Source organism: Bathynomus jamesi (assembly GCA_023014485.1). Taxonomy (NCBI): domain Eukaryota; kingdom Metazoa; phylum Arthropoda; class Malacostraca; order Isopoda; family Cirolanidae; genus Bathynomus; species Bathynomus jamesi. Next base: position 121,400 of record JAJOZX010001165.1, on the reverse strand, counting down.
TTCGACGATCCCTTCCTTGACATTGACCTTGGGACTTCTGATTTCCATTTTTATTCCTAGAATTGAAGACACGAGTTCCATTCCATTGTCCTTTTTCATGACCTTGGTTGTTTCGATATTGTTGGTTAGGTGTCTTGTGTCTGGATGACTCTCTGGAAGGCTTTGGAACTGGAGGGATCTGCACCGGGAAAACCTCAATGGTTTCTTGCCTTGGAAGGGATGGTCCATCACTTGAATGCATGGCCACAAAATCCTGAATGTTGGACCAAGTCACCTTCTTGTTATGCAAGGTCTTGTTCTCATTGATGATCCGGGTCAGTTGTTGTGACAGCCCAGCTGGAACTGTCTCCAAGAACTTCCTCCTCAACTCCTTGCTTGTCTCAATGCTTTATTTGGGAAGCCTGGTGAGCCAGAGTCTCGAGTCTTGCAGCATATACATCTGGTGTCTCTCCAGGCTTCATTGTCGCGTTCTTGAATTCTGACACCTTGCCAGTTGTGAAGGTTTTCTTCATTCTCTTGTAGCACACCAACAATCTAGCCTTCATATCATCATATGCCACACTGCAACCCCATAAGCATTATACAAATCTCTGAACTTTCCTGTCAGATGTTTTCCAAGTGTTCCAGTCCAGTCTCTCCTTCAAGTAAACTTGGCTGAGCAATGACGTTCAAAGGCTTCTAGATATTCAGAAAAGATCTTCCACTTGACACATCAAATTCATCAAGATCTGGAGCACTGGTAGAATAAACTCCTGGTGCCATCCTTGAACCATTGTTACTCTTGAAAATGGAGGAATGCTTAGTACGTTTAACCCTCCTCTCAGATCTGGAAACTGGAGGTCTTATCTGAAGAACTGGAGCTGGAACTGCTGGTCATCTATTGCGTTGTGTCTTGATGGGTTTAGGAGATGCCAGCTTTGTCTTTTCTTTCTTGAAAGTTCGTGTTCCTCTGCTGGTACCTTCTTCCCTGTTCGAAACACACTACATCATCCAGATTCTCAAGCTCGGGCATTGAGTCATAAGAATCTCTCTCTAGATTCAGCCTATCCTTCTGCTGCTGCTTCCTCATCAGCTGGTCCACCTGTTGCTGCCAATATGAATTCTGAAGATTCAATTCAGCATTTTCCCTTGATAATTGGTCATACTTAGTCCTTAATCCTGTGTTTACATCCTCGAGTTGTTTCCACTTATGTTCCCATGCTTGCTTTGACTCTTCCATGGTCTTCTGCTGCTGGGTCATGAGAGTCCATAAGCTGACCGATCTGGTCTTGCAATTCTTGAAACTCAGCCATCTTGGTTAACTCAGTAAACTAGCCGGTGTAATTTCCCGGGTCTGGGCACCAAAAATATGTTGCGGGGAGAGCGAATGAACTTAACTAGAATACCGTAACTTGGCTACTTCTTGATGACGGGAAATGAGAAGGTCCCGGGCGGTGAAGTTTTTCTCACCTCCACTGACTGTCACTGAGGGGCAAACGAGACTCCCACATGGCTGAACCAAGAAATGGACTCGACCCGCTAGCTATTCCAAAGATTAACACTGTGTCTGAGTCGGGTCCACTTGAGAACCTGGAAAGCCCTGGCTTCAGGAAAGGTGTGTGCAATGTACACCTGCAATACTTGAGGACTTCAACCAAATATGGGCCTACACAACAAGCAAGCAAGATTTTAGCAGACTGATCGTGAAGTAAACCAAATGTGACTGGATGAGAAAAGCAGATATTACCCTCTGAATTGTAAATCCTTGAAAATAACGACCCCAGTCTATGAGGACAAAGGCTGAAAAAAAACTAGTTGGTAGAATTCTAAGGGTTTATTAGCAATTAACTTGAATTATTTACAAGAGCTAGGATGGGTTATGAGCTTGAGTCTAAACATGGTTTAAGATCATACAAGAGCTAGAATGGGTTGTGAGCTTGAGTCTAAAAATGGCTTAAGATCAAGAAATGGAAATCCAAAATCCCTGAAAGGGTATGCTATACAAAGGTGCTTACAATTACAATGACATAAATACTGGACAACAAAAATGAAATTTCCAGAAAAAGATAAAAAACTTAACCTATGCTAGAATGGTACAATTAGACAACACAATCGACCTCACTGGACCTAACATCCTTAAGCTAGACTTGAGGTCAATCCAATCACACCTATCTATTATAGTTAAGCCATGGAGAAGCAAAACCTGAAACTATTGGTCCTAGCAATACCTTAGCCTGCACACCATTATGCACAGGCAATGTCCATTATCACAAGGCACTCTGTTTTAACTTGACTTTTCTTGTTCTTAACAGATTAAGTTGGCAAGCTAGAACTTCCACAAGCGGAAGCCAACTGTGACTTTGAAAAATTGAAGGCAAAATTTTACTGACTAGAATTAACAAGCAAGAATGCTGAGCTAGTCAGGCATTAAGCAAGACTAACTCCGCCACATGGGGGTTACAGTGTGGGTTATCCTGAAACAAGAAGAAAACAAGAGGTTAGTGAAGATGACCCCACTACACTCCCCCCTCCGAGCGGTGGGTACCACCACTCAAAAAGTGAGTGCAGCAAAGCCCTCTCCCACATCCAGTCTTTCAAGGAATTGCCACCTCCCCATCCTGACACCAAGCTCCAAGTTTTCCTTTCTCCATGGCTACCAAACACTAGACAATTATATACATACATGAATCAATAATAAGAAGGTACTATCACCTTCAAAACCCTACCTAGTTACAATATAAATTTATACAATTAGTGCTGGATCCATTCACTTTTTAGCACTCTTTTATGAGGTCCTTTCCCTAAGAGGCTATACACAATCCTCCTTGCTTGAAACTGAAGCCACCTGCATGATTATTGTCCTTGATTAATATCCTCACTAACACATCACTGAATGTACCCTGGCCCTGGTCCACCCATCCATACCACCTGATTGGTAGACATCCCTACCAAAGGTTGGGTCTGCTTGCTCCAGGCTAGAGGTAACTGCTTGGGCTGGCCATGCCCCTTCTTGATGAGCAGTCCTCCATAACCCCCTCCTATGTAGACAAGAATGGTGGTGCAAACTGGAGCTAGGCCTGGAAGACCCCCCTCAAGCTGATTCTTAAAGAGTGGAAGAGCCAATAATGGCTCCATCCCTGAAAACACCTCCCATGAAAGTAGGAAGGCGTGATTGGGGGTGACTGGAGGCAGGTAAGGACAGGGACATGCACTGGAAGCTGTATGCATGACAATCAAAGCAGTTACAAAGTGGGTGACAAGTGAGGGCATGTGCATGAGTCAGGCAGAGGCAAGCAAACCAAAAATTACCGCACTTAACCAAGCTCAAGGTATGGTATTCATTATCACTATGTGCAGTCACTTTGTTCTAGAAATTTACACTAGCTTCCTCCATGGCTTTACTAGCTAGGCCCTACCTATATACATCATGGTACAGCAAGATATACCTATTTTTATATATATCTTAACCAAGGCTTCGTAAAGCCATTACAAAAACTAGATACACCATTACATTAAACCTAGAAATACTTATTTTAACATCAAAATATAATCATAGTACCATCAACTTAAATACAATACATAATCCTATATACATATATACATAATTAGACAGGGTCTAAAATATCACTTGATTGTTAATTAAATTAATCATGAACATATTCCAGAGGCCTAGAGGGTACTAATGGTAACTCCATCACAGGACTTCTGGAATGAGTTCATGGAGGAGAATCACCAGCCAACTCTTGAATTACTCCCAACCCCCTCCTAACAGACTGGAGTCGTTCATGAGCTAGTTCACTGTTAGCTTGTAATAAAGCCCTAGCTTCTGAACAGATATCTTTGACTGAGGATAAACTTAATCTATTGGGAGTCCTTGAACCAGTTACCGGGCAAAATTTGCCACACACAAGAAACTAATTGCTGGTCTAACAGCTGGTAAATCTGCTCCTCATCATCCTGCACATGTTCTAAAGTGTTCTCCAGAGCTTCCACCAAGGAAGAGAGTTCTGGAGAATCACTATTGGGTTAGGGTTCATTCGGACATGGAGAACTCTGTCTTGGATCTATTGAACCACCACCTTCTGGATCTAAACTCCCAGAAAGTTCCTCAGGATCCATCACACCTTAACCGACAGCACTTGAAGGAGCACTATGAGGAATAGGAGATAGATCCTTGATTTCCTCCACTGGGGGACAAGCTTCCTTCTCAGAATCACTACCAAGGTAGTCTTGACCCTTTCCAAAAGTGACATGTTTTGGTTGAGAATGAGGCCTAGACAGAGGTTTGGGTGAACTAGACAAGATACCTGGAGGATTCACTTTGGATGGCACCTCATCCGGGAATCCAGAAAAGTCAAGTTCAAAAGAACTTGAAGAGCATTCAGAGGAATCTGAAGAACTTGAATTTTCACTCAGATCAGCAAGCCATGGTCTAGAATTGACACTTTTCTGATCTGGAAATCCTAGAAACTCACTCGAATCACTACTAGAATCAAAGAGATCAGTCTCATCTTCTGACGAACTGTCCCACAAACAAGAAAAGCCTCAGGAACAAACTGGAACATTAGGGGTTTCAAACCCTAGAAAACTCTCATCCTCCTCCTCTATGCTAGCCCATGGAACCTGAACTAACCTGGAATAACTAGGATGATTCCTCAAGAAATTGGGAGCCTCCTTCCAGCTCCTCAACTGAGCTCATGAACTCGACTCATGGATAAGTGTGGCTGCAGATCTGGATAAGCTGGTGAAATGACGTAGGTCACACCATTCTCTGCTGCTCGATCAACTTGAAACGGCCCACAGTACTTGGGCAGAAACTTGTTAGAAACTAGATTACCTTTTGGAGCAACCTTTCGAATGACAAGTTGCCCCTTGGTAAAGGGACAAAAACCAGGATGTCCTGGATACCACTGTTCTTGAACTGGAGTGGGAATAGAAACTGGAATAGGATCTGGATGAGTGGACGATAACAAGAACTGGGCTGGAGACATAGTCAACTCAGAATGAATCGTGTCATTGTAGGTCATAATGGCCTTTGGAAGATTCACATCCCACGAGCTAGAATCTTGAACCAGATTCCGTAGAAGCTCACCAATGGTACGGTTGACCCTCTCGACTGCACCATTGCTCTCTGGATGGTTTGGGGTCGTGAAAACATGAGTGATCCCGTATTGAGATAACATCTGCTCGAACTCCTGACCCATAAATTCTGGACCATTATCAGTTAATAACCGACAAGGCCGGCACAAAAGAGTGGGCAACACTCGAAACTCGAAAAGACGGGCAATGGTACTGGAAGTCTTGTTGGGAAATGGAACAGCCACTACCACTTGGAGTAGTGGTCCACCACCATCAAACATCCTAGATTCCCCTGAGGTGTCCTGGGGAACAATACTAGATCCACAGCCACCAACTCAAATGGTGCCTGGGTCACAATCTTCATGGTAGGTGGAGCCCTGATCTGGCTGGAAACCTTATTGAGCTGTCACTGGGAACAAGATGTGACCACCTCTTGCACAACTTGATATAACTGAGGATGAAACACTTCCCCAGACAAAACATCTAAGACCTTGTTTCGGCCTATGTGAGCCATCTCTAAATGGATAGTAATGGCCAGCTCAATCAGGAAATTAAAAGGTACTAGAACTTGGGGAAACATTTCTGGTTCATCGTACTTAACTAGAAGACCTTTCTCGAAGTAGATATCTTTAAGATAACGACGATATCTCACTAGAGCTTTAGGACAATACCCAAAACAACCCTTATCTAGATAGGACTTAAGTTGTCTCAACACACAATCACTTTTTTGAAGAACCTCAAGGTTAACTTCATCTAGAAATGAACATGGATGCAAATTTCCAACTACCAGCGGTTCTTGATGACTGGAAGGTTCCTCCAACTCTGTCAGAAAAGTAGCGAGAATCTCACCCTCCTTCATGACTCTGTCAGTGGACAAATCCAGGTCAATCCCGGCGGCAGACAAGAAATTCGCACCCAGGAGAAATGGGTGATCATTAATAGTTACTCCAGAGCCAAGTGACACAGTAAGTTGTACATAGTTATAAACTACCACTTGCTTTTCAGCCACACCTTGAATGTTAACTAGAATATCTTGTGAATAATCCCTCAAATTTCCTAAAATTTCACGCCAGGCTACTCGAGATATGAGGGAGATCTCAACTCCAGAATCCAATAAGGCACAGTAGGTTTCGTCTTGACAAGTGGGACAACCAGGTCCGGCGCCAGCCTATTTGGCGCCCTTAGCAGGACTGCAGCTGGCGCCCCCACACCTGCCTCCCACTTCACGATTGGGTTTGCCCACAAAGTAATCAAGGTACCATATTGAAGAAACTATTTGCCTTACACTGATCTATTTTAATTTGCTAATACATACATTTATTATAAAATTATAAAATCATTTCACAGTTCAAGAAAGTGTCATGACCAATCAAAACAGCGAGTAAAGCGAGGCATATGTAGTAACAAATCAGAACGCTCAAAAGTGCTAAAATATGCATGCAAAAAGGACATATCTACTGTTTTTTCCAAGCAAGAAGGGCATATGTCACATAAAAACAGTTATTCGCTTATTGACGACTCCTGGAACTCATATTAAGCCGTAAATAAGCCGAGTCGCTTATTGACGACTCCCGTCTGTGCGCGCAACATTTTTAAATCGCTTATTTACGACTCCCGTCCCTAAAGGGTTAAAGGTCGTGATAGTGAAAGTTCTATAATGACCAAATAAGATGAATAAGTTAATTATGTAAATATCAGTCAAGCTAAACTGGTGTACATACGTCGTACAACCTTTCATCATTTGTCTATGCTTCTCATTCCTTCATTATTTTTTTCATGTTGTTCTTACATAATACTATCAGATGTGCACAGGGCGGGAGGCGCTGGCGCCCCCCAGATCTTTGGCGCCCTTAGCATTTACTAACCTCGCCTAATGGAAGCGGCGGCCCTGGGGACAACTGCTCTAAAAGCACCTGAATGTGGACAAGCAATATCCACATTAAGGGTGGGAAACTTGACTTCACACTCTACTAGACCATTCTCGATCTCCAAACTTGAGCAACCTGCACCTATTGGTTCTGAATCCAAGTCTCTCTCATACAAAGAATTTAAACAAGTCAAGAAGACGGGACAAGACTGAATATATATATTGGATTCACTCAATAAATTGAAATGAACACCACCTAGACACTGGACATGCACCCTATCTAGACGTTCTGAGGGTTCTGTTACACGCTGATTCTTGACTTCAGGGTGGTAAATTAGAGGGTTTTCAGTACCAAAATGCAATACAACATCCACTTGATACATCTCACAGAAAACTTTCAAGATCTCTGGTGATGCTGGCTGCCCTGGAATTGTCATAAGTCGAAGATGTTGCTTCTGCTTGCTATTCAACTTGATTCCGTACTTTGTAGGATGACTTAGCAGTTCTTCCACCAACTGCTTTCAAAGAAATACTGGACTCTCTGGAACTTCACGATCTAAGTCATGAACAAGAGCATACCACAAACACACTCAAGGAATCACCTCCCACCTCCGGCTTAAATCTTACAAGTAAGCCCTTGGGGAGTTCTGCTGAAATTGCTGTGGTGCCCTCATGTTCAACCTGAAGTGTCTGGATAATGCATCTGCAGCTTGATTGTCTTTGCCTGGAACATAATGAAGCTCAAAATCAAACTCAGCAAGATCTTCAACTGTTCGAGCAAGCCTGTCATTGACTAATCTCATATTATGGAGATAGAACAATGCTTGATGGTCCGTGTTCAGAATGAATGGTATTCCGTACAGGAAGGCTCTGAAGGTCTTGACTCCCCAGCGCATTGCTGCTAGTTCACGCTCTGTAACCGAATATTTCTTCTGAGGACTAGAAAATGTCATTGATGCATGAGCAATGATTCGAACTTGACCATCCTGAACTTGAGTAAGACAGGCACCTGCACCAATGGCTGATGCATCCACCCACAAGTTCAATTTCTCTGCTGTTTCTTGATAATCAGGAAAAGCCAGTTCCACCTCATTTTGCATCTCTGCCTTGAGTGTCTCGAAGGATTCTTCCATCTCTGGTGTCCACTGGATAACTGAATTCCTTGATCTTCCTGTAAGTTCTGATAAGGGTTTAGCAACTGCTGAACACTGTGGCAAGAACTTCCTCTGGAAATTCACTAAGCACAGAAATTCTCGAAGTTCCTTGATGTTCTTGGGCTTTGGGAAGTTCTTCACCTTTTCCATATACTCTGGCGATTTTGACAATCCACTGGAACTGACTACATGACTTAGAAATGGAACTGTGGATTGGAACCATCTACACTTTGGTGGCTTGATCTTGATACCATATTCTTCTAAAACCTTGAGGACTTTTTCAACTAGCTGGAGATGAGCCTCGAATGACTTTTCCATAATTAGAATATCGTCAATATACAGGGTGTACATAAAGTCAGGATCTATTTTTGTGAAATAATTATTTTTTTCTATTTTTCTTTTCAGAAGCCCTTAGAATGAATACAGAAGAGCGTGTGGCAATAGTAATTTGGCGAATCGAGGGAAAGAAATACAATGACATCAGAGAGAAGTTTAGAAGGAGATTTCATAAGCCGGGGCCAATAGACAAGACAATACGAAAATTGGTGAACAAATTTAAATGAACGGGATCTGTAAATGATGAAGCAAGATCAGGACGACCGTGTATGTCAGATCTTACCGTGAATGCAGTACGCGGAATTATCACTGAGGAGCCACGTATGTCCGTTCATGCTGCATCACACAGACTCGGACTCCCGACGTCATCTGTGCACAAAATTCTGAAAGTTAATTTGCAGAGAAAAGCTATCATTTGCAGGTTTTACATGATTTACATGAGGAAGATTTCCCTCGACGAAGTGCTGTGTGTGCTGATCTTGTAGAACAAATCTGGAGTGATAATTTAATGGACAACATTCTCTTTAGTGATGAAGCCACTTTCCATACGTGTGGAAAAGTAAATTGCCATAACTGTCGAATTTGGGCAGATGAAAGACTGAATGATTTCGTCCAAAATTGGGAAAGAGACTCACCTAAAGTTAATGTCTGGATGGGTTTAACAAAATCTAAGGTTTATGGTCCTTTTTTCTTTGCTGAAGCTATGGTTACAGGGCTTATTTATCTGGACATGTTGCAGCAATTCCTTGAACCTCAGCTGATTGGGGATAGGATTGTTAGTACCATCGTCTATCAACATGATGGTGCTCCTTGTCACTATGCCAAAATTGTTCAGGATTATCTAAATGGACGTTTTCCAAATCGCTGGATCAGACGCGGAAGCAACAGACCTTGGCCAGCGAGATCACCAGATTTAACCCCTTTAGATTTCTTTGCATGGGGCTTTATCAAATCGCACATCTATCAGACGAAGATTACAAGTCTTGAAAACTTATGTACACATATACGAACTGCTGCAGATAACATAACCCTGCAAATGCTCCAGAATGTGTTTAGAAATGCTGCAGAACGATTTGAGCTGTGCAGGGATACTGATGGGCGTCACGTCGAATCCTACTCTTAATTATTTAATAAATGTTACCACTTTATCATTTTATGATTGAATTCCATATATTTCCAAGTGCTTCACAAAAATAGATCCTGACTTTATGTACACCCTGTACACTAGAACCTTCTTCCTTGAAAATCCCTTCAGCACATCTTGCATCTCTCTCTGGAAGGCTGAAGGCGCGTTCTTCAATCCAAAACTGAGTTTCTTGAATCTCCAGTGTCCATGAGGGGTTGAGAAAGCTGTATAATCTCGACTCTTTCCTCAATCAGCATTTGATAATAACCCCGGACTAAATCCAGAGTGGTAAAGAACTTGACACCATGTAGACTGTAGACAGATCTGTCAAGTTTGCCATCGGGAATCTATCAGGCTTGGTTACCTTGTTCAGTTTACGGTAATCCACACATAAGCGTATGGACCCATCTGGTTTCCTAATTGGTACCACTGGAGCACTCCACGGAGATGTTGTAGGCTCGATAATTCCTAGCTGGTGAAGTTCTTGACACTGATCATCGATGACTTGAGCAATCGGTTCTGGAAATCTCCTTGGTCGCTGAAATATTGGCGTGTCATCATATAACTCAATACGGTGTGGAGTCATCTGAGCAGTCCCCACATCAGAATCTCCTCGACTAAGAATGGCTTTTCTGGAATTAAGCAAGTTATAAACCTGAGATTTCTGGTGGGAATCCAGCTCAGGTAAGTCAATTTCTGAAGTTAGACGTTCTGGTGTCCATTCCGGAAAAGATGAGACCAATTCATCATCATCTTATTCCATACCTACACAATGTACTTGATGTGTCACTGTATCATTAGTGTCTTCTGGATTTGGTGTAGGATCGAGTTCAACTAGAGTGTAAATGTGTCCCATCATGTCTCCTGCCTTGATTCTACCAATAGGTTTCCCTGTAGTGTAGACTAGAATGGAAGGGCAATCTAGATTTACAATCCCTGGAACACCTACCACTTTCTCTCCAAGATGCACGCTTGAAACTGTCCCATCGTAGAACCATTCCCCCGAATTTCTCGAACATGGACATGTACCATCATCATTTACTCCTTGATGTTCCCACTGAATTTTTACTTCTACAGGTCCACAATCATTCACCTGCACACCTTCTACAGCCCAACACTTAACCTTGTAACAAATCCTTTTGCACTCTTCTCCATTCGTACCTAGATAAATTTCCCACGTAGAACCATCAGTGTTCTTCCCTGAAACCCGTCTACGTGCTAGACTAATCTGTAATTTGTTAGCCCGCAGAAAATCTAAATCTAGAAAAATGGGATATTTAAAATCCAAAGTGGGAAGGATAAGAAACTTGAAAGGGGACATTACAATACCATGCAAAGAAACTGTGAGTAGGATTGAACCTATAGTTTCCCTTGAAGCATCTGGACCTACACCTCGAATTGTGGAAATATCTCTAGTATCTATTGGAATCCCAAGTTGTGCCAGTTCACTGGAAATTAAGCTAACTTGTGCTCCTGTGTCAATTAACCCTGGATGTTAGTGTCTTGAAGGGTAACATCAATGGTTAACACTTCTGCAGGTTCAAGTTCGGCAAACCAGACACCTCGAAAATGACCTCCTGGAATATCTGGACCATGAACTGTCTCATCTGCAATTACACCTAGGTATTTGGGTTCGAGGTGCTGGTTTAGGTGTCCATGAAGATGCTAGAGGATTCAGTTCATTTCCAGTGGTTTGTGGATACTGCTGTTCTGAACTGGGTAATTCTGGATGTCCAGGGGTGGCATCATCACCCACTTCAGACACTACAGTCATGTTCTGGTTGGTATTCATCTGGAGAGGTTTTCTGTCATCTTTGGCTGGGATCTCATGATGATCGTCGGGTTCTTGAAGATCATTTCTTGAAGACTGGACTTCAGCTTCCAATGAGCCCCTGATCTCATTGGAACTGATTAGTTTCCCGACTGTTGTTGATTGTGGTGGTAGATTCATTATTTTGGTTTCCTTGAAACAAATTTTCTTGACCGTGTCTTCTAGAAGGGCAGAACATTCCTGGATGAGGTCCTTGACACAAAGGACAGTGGTAGGAAGGTGATGTCCTGGAGCTTGATTGTCGTTGCTGCTGATTGCGAGGGCAATCTCGAACCATATGATCCAGACTACCGCACATAAAACACGCTCCTTTCCATCTTCTGCAGTCCTGTTGAAGGTGTCCCTTCCTTGCACACCACTGACATATCATGACCTCTGTGTCTTCTTGGGATCTTGACTGACTGGAGTTTCTTTCACACTCCTGAGAACGTTGTTGTCCTCCCTGCTGATTTCGATCTTGAGATTTTCGACGATCCCTTCCTTGACATTGACCTTGGGACTTCTGATTTCCATTTTTATTCCTAGAATTGAAGACACGAGTTCCATTCCATTGTCCTTTTTCATGACCTTGGTTGTTTCGTCGATATTGTTGGTTAGGTGTCTTGTGTCTGGATGACTCTCTGGAAGGCTTTGGAACTGGAGGGATCTGCACCGGGAAAACCTCAATGGTTTCTTGCCTTGGAAGGGATGGTCCATCACTTGAATGCATGGCCACAAAATCCTGAATGTTGGACCAAGTCACCTTCTTGTTATGCAAGGTCTTGTTCGCATTGATGATCCGGGTCAGTTGTTGTGACAGCCCAGCTGGAACTGTCTCCAAGAACTTCCTCCTCAACTCCTTGCTTGTCTCAATTGCTTTATTTGGGAAAGCCTGGTGAGCCAGAGTCTCGAGTCTTGCAGCATATACATCTGGTGTCTCTCCAGGCTTCATTGTCGCGTTCTTGAATTCTGACACCTTGCCAGTTGTGAAGGTTTTCTTCATTCTCTTGTAGCACACCAACAATCTAGCCTTCATATCATCATATGCCACACTGCAACCCCCATAAGCATTATACAAATCTCTGAACTTTCCTGTCAGATGTTTTCCAAGTGTTCCAGTCCAGTCTCTCCATTTGCAAGTAAACTTGGCTGAGCAATGACGTTCAAAGGCTTCTAGATATTCAAGAAAAGATCTTCCACTTGACACATCAAATTCATCAAGATCTGGAGCACTGGTAGAATAAACTCCTGGTGCCATCCTTGAACCATTGTTACTCTTGAAAATGGAGGAATGCTTAGTACGTTTAACCCTCCTCTCAGTATCTGGAAAACTGGAGGTCTTATCTGAAGAACTGGAGCTGGAACTGGAACTGGTCAATCTATTGCGTTGTGTCTTGATGGGTTTAGGAGATGCCAGCTTTGTCTTTTCTTTCTTGAAGGTTCATGTTCCTCTGCTGGTACCTTCTTCCCTGTTCGAAACACACTCCACATCATCCAGATTCTCAAGCTCGGGCATTGAGTCATAAGAATCTCTCTCTAGATTCAGCCTATCCTTCTGCTGCTGCTTCCTCATCAGCTGTCCACCTGTTGCTGCCAATATGAATTCTGAAGATTCAATTCATCATTTTCCCTTGATAATTGGTCATACTTAGTCCTTAATCCTGTGTTTACATCCTCGAGTTGTTTCCACTTATGTTCCCATGCTTGCTTTGACTCTTCCATGGTCTTCTGCTGCTGGGTCATGAGAGTCATAAGCTGACCGATCTGGTCTTGCAATTCTTGAAACTCAGCCATCTTGGTTAAACTCAGTAAACTAGCCGGTGTAATTTCCCGGGTCTGGGCACCAAAAATATGTTGCGGGGAGAGCGAATGAACTTAACTAGAATACTGTAACTTGGCTACTTCTTGATGACGGGAAAAGAAGGTCCTGGGCGGTGAAGTTTTTCTCACCTCCACTGACTGTCACTGAGGGGCAAACGAGACTCCCACACGGCTGAACCAAGAAATGGACTCGACCCGCTAGCTATTCCAAAGATTAACACTGTGTCTGAGTCGGGTCACTTGAGAACCTGGAAAGCCTGGCTTCAGGAAAGGTGTGTGCAATGTACACCTGGCAATACTTGAGGACTTCAACCAAATATGGGCCTACACAACAAGCAAGCAAGATTTTAGCAGACTGATCATGAAGTAAACCAAATGTGGCTGGATGAGAAAAGCAGATATTACCCTCTGAATTGTAAATCCTTGAAAGTAATGACCCCAGTCTATGAGGACAAAGGCTGAAAAGAAACTAGTTGGTAGAATTCTAAGGGTTTATTAGCAATTAACTTGAATTATTTACAAGAGCTAGGATGGGTTATGAGCTTGAGTCTAAACATGGTTTAAGATCATACAAGAGCTAGAATGGGTTGTGAGCTTGAGTCTAAAAATGGCTTAAGATCAAGAAATGGAAATCCAAAATCCCTGAAAGGGTATGCTATACAAAGGTGCTTACAATTACAATGACATAAATACTGGACAACAAAAATGAAATTTCCAGAAAAAGATAAAAAACTTAACCTATGCTAGAATGGTACAATTAGACAACACAATCGACCTCACTGGACCTAACATCCTTAAGCTAGACTTGAGGTCAATCCAATCACACCTATCTATTATAGTTAAGCCATGGAGAAGCAAAACCTGAAACTATTGGTCCTAGCAATACCTTAGCCTGCACACCATTATGCACAGGCAATGTCCATTATCACAAGGCACTCTGTTTTAACTTGACTTTTCTTGTTCTTAACAGATTAAGTTGGCAAGCTAGAACTTCCACAAGCGGAAGCCAACTGTGACTTTGAAAAATTGAAGGCAAAATTTTACTGACTAGAATTAACAAGCAAGAATGCTGAGCTAGTCAGGCATTAAGCAAGACTAACTCCGCCACATGGGGGTTACAGTGTGGGTTATCCTGAAACAAGAAGAAAACAAGAGGTTAGTGAAGATGACCCCACTACACTCCCCCCTCCGAGCGGTGGGTACCACCACTCAAAAAGTGAGTGCAGCAAAGCCCTCTCCCACATCCAGTCTTTCAAGGAATTGCCACCTCCCCATCCTGACACCAAGCTCCAAGTTTTCCTTTCTCCATGGCTACCAAACACTAGACAATTATATATACATACATGAATCAATAATAAGAAGGTACTATCACCTTCAAAACCCTACCTAGTTACAATATAAATTTATACAATTAGTGCTGGATCCATTCACTTTTTAGCACTCTTTTATGAGGTCCTTTCCCTAAGAGGCTATACACAATCCTCCTTGCTTGAAACTGAAGCCACCTGCATGATTATTGTCCTTGATTAATATCCTCACTAACACATCACTGAATGTACCCTGGCCCTGGTCCACCCATCCATACCACCTGATTGGTAGACATCCCTACCAAAGGTTGGGTCTGCTTGCTCCAGGCTAGAGGTAACTGCTTGGGCTGGCCATGCCCCTTCTTGATGAGCAGTCCTCCATAACCCCCTCCTATGTAGACAAGAATGGTGGTGCAAACTGGAGCTAGGCCTGGAAGACCCCCCTCAAGCTGATTCTTAAAGAGTGGAAGAGCCAATAATGGCTCCATCCCTGAAAACACCTCCCATGAAAGTAGGAAGGCGTGATTGGGGGTGACTGGAGGCAGGTAAGGACAGGGACATGCACTGGAAGCTGTATGCATGACAATCAAAGCAGTTACAAAGTGGGTGACAAGTGAGGGCATGTGCATGAGTCAGGCAGAGGCAAGCAAACCAAAAATTACCGCACTTAACCAAGCTCAAGGTATGGTATTCATTATCACTATGTGCAGTCACTTTGTTCTAGAAATTTACACTAGCTTCCTCCATGGCTTTACTAGCTAGGCCCTACCTATATACATCATGGTACAGCAAGATATACCTATTTTTATATATATCTTAACCAAGGCTTCGTAAAGCCATTACAAAAACTAGATACACCATTACATTAAACCTAGAAATACTTATTTTAACATCAAAATATAATCATAGTACCATCAACTTAAATACAATACATAATCCTATATACATATATACATAATTAGACAGGGTCTAAAATATCACTTGATTGTTAATTAAATTAATCATGAACATATTCCAGAGGCCTAGAGGGTACTAATGGTAACTCCATCACAGGACTTCTGGAATGAGTTCATGGAGGAGAATCACCAGCCAACTCTTGAATTACTCCCAACCCCCTCCTAACAGACTGGAGTCGTTCATGAGCTAGTTCACTGTT
Organism: Bathynomus jamesi; assembly: GCA_023014485.1. Lineage (NCBI taxonomy): Eukaryota > Metazoa > Arthropoda > Malacostraca > Isopoda > Cirolanidae > Bathynomus > Bathynomus jamesi. The sequence goes on along the minus strand of JAJOZX010001165.1, from coordinate 105,765 downwards.
AGCTTGTAATAAAGCCCTAGCTTCTGAACAGATATCTTTGACTGAGGATAAACTTAATCTATTGGGAGTCCTTGAACCAGTTACCGGGCAAAATTTGCCACACACAAGAAACTAATTGCTGGTCTAACAGCTGGTAAATCTGCTCCTCATCATCCTGCACATGTTCTAAAGTGTTCTCCAGAGCTTCCACCAAGGAAGAGAGTTCTGGAGAATCACTATTGGGTTAGGGTTCATTCGGACATGGAGAACTCTGTCTTGGATCTATTGAACCACCACCTTCTGGATCTAAACTCCCAGAAAGTTCCTCAGGATCCATCACACCTTAACCGACAGCACTTGAAGGAGCACTATGAGGAATAGGAGATAGATCCTTGATTTCCTCCACTGGGGGACAAGCTTCCTTCTCAGAATCACTACCAAGGTAGTCTTGACCCTTTCCAAAAGTGACATGTTTTGGTTGAGAATGAGGCCTAGACAGAGGTTTGGGTGAACTAGACAAGATACCTGGAGGATTCACTTTGGATGGCACCTCATCCGGGAATCCAGAAAAGTCAAGTTCAAAAGAACTTGAAGAGCATTCAGAGGAATCTGAAGAACTTGAATTTTCACTCAGATCAGCAAGCCATGGTCTAGAATTGACACTTTTCTGATCTGGAAATCCTAGAAACTCACTCGAATCACTACTAGAATCAAAGAGATCAGTCTCATCTTCTGACGAACTGTCCCACAAACAAGAAAAGCCTCAGGAACAAACTGGAACATTAGGGGTTTCAAACCCTAGAAAACTCTCATCCTCCTCCTCTATGCTAGCCCATGGAACCTGAACTAACCTGGAATAACTAGGATGATTCCTCAAGAAATTGGGAGCCTCCTTCCAGCTCCTCAACTGAGCTCATGAACTCGACTCATGGATAAGTGTGGCTGCAGATCTGGATAAGCTGGTGAAATGACGTAGGTCACACCATTCTCTGCTGCTCGATCAACTTGAAACGGCCCACAGTACTTGGGCAGAAACTTGTTAGAAACTAGATTACCTTTTGGAGCAACCTTTCGAATGACAAGTTGCCCCTTGGTAAAGGGACAAAAACCAGGATGTCCTGGATACCACTGTTCTTGAACTGGAGTGGGAATAGAAACTGGAATAGGATCTGGATGAGTGGACGATAACAAGAACTGGGCTGGAGACATAGTCAACTCAGAATGAATCGTGTCATTGTAGGTCATAATGGCCTTTGGAAGATTCACATCCCACGAGCTAGAATCTTGAACCAGATTCCGTAGAAGCTCACCAATGGTACGGTTGACCCTCTCGACTGCACCATTGCTCTCTGGATGGTTTGGGGTCGTGAAAACATGAGTGATCCCGTATTGAGATAACATCTGCTCGAACTCCTGACCCATAAATTCTGGACCATTATCAGTTAATAACCGACAAGGCCGGCACAAAAGAGTGGGCAACACTCGAAACTCGAAAAGACGGGCAATGGTACTGGAAGTCTTGTTGGGAAATGGAACAGCCACTACCCACTTGGAGTAGTGGTCCACCACCATCAAACATCCTAGATTCCCCTGAGGTGTCCTGGGGAACAATACTAGATCCACAGCCACCAACTCAAATGGTGCCTGGGTCACAATCTTCATGGTAGGTGGAGCCCTGATCTGGCTGGAAACCTTATTGAGCTGTCACTGGGAACAAGATGTGACCACCTCTTGCACAACTTGATATAACTGAGGATGAAACACTTCCCCAGACAAAACATCTAAGACCTTGTTTCGGCCTATGTGAGCCATCTCTAAATGGATAGTAATGGCCAGCTCAATCAGGAAATTAAAAGGTACTAGAACTTGGGGAAACATTTCTGGTTCATCGTACTTAACTAGAAGACCTTTCTCGAAGTAGATATCTTTAAGATAACGACGATATCTCACTAGAGCTTTAGGACAATACCCAAAACAACCCTTATCTAGATAGGACTTAAGTTGTCTCAACACACAATCACTTTTTTGAAGAACCTCAAGGTTAACTTCATCTAGAAATGAACATGGATGCAAATTTCCAACTACCAGCGGTTCTTGATGACTGGAAGGTTCCTCCAACTCTGTCAGAAAAGTAGCGAGAATCTCACCCTCCTTCATGACTCTGTCAGTGGACAAATCCAGGTCAATCCCGGCGGCAGACAAGAAATTCGCACCCAGGAGAAATGGGTGATCATTAATAGTTACTCCAGAGCCAAGTGACACAGTAAGTTGTACATAGTTATAAACTACCACTTGCTTTTCAGCCACACCTTGAATGTTAACTAGAATATCTTGTGAATAATCCCTCAAATTTCCTAAAATTTCACGCCAGGCTACTCGAGATATGAGGGAGATCTCAACTCCAGAATCCAATAAGGCACAGTAGGTTTCGTCTTGACAAGTGGGACAACCAGGTCCGGCGCCAGCCTATTTGGCGCCCTTAGCAGGACTGCAGCTGGCGCCCCCACCTGCCTCCCACTTCACGATTGGGTTTGCCCACAAAGTAATCAAGGTACCATATTGAAGAAACTATTTGCCTTACACTGATCTATTTTAATTTGCTAATACATACATTTATTATAAAATTATAAAATCATTTCACAGTTCAAGAAAGTGTCATGACCAATCAAAACAGCGAGTAAAGCGAGGCATATGTAGTAACAAATCAGAACGCTCAAAAGTGCTAAAATATGCATGCAAAAAGGACATATCTACTGTTTTTTCCAAGCAAGAAGGGCATATGTCACATAAAAACAGTTATTCGCTTATTGACGACTCCTGGAACTCATATTAAGCCGTAAATAAGCCGAGTCGCTTATTGACGACTCCCGTCTGTGCGCGCAACATTTTTAAATCGCTTATTTACGACTCCCGTCCCTAAAGGGTTAAAGGTCGTGATAGTGAAAGTTCTATAATGACCAAATAAGATGAATAAGTTAATTATGTAAATATCAGTCAAGCTAAACTGGTGTACATACGTCGTACAACCTTTCATCATTTGTCTATGCTTCTCATTCCTTCATTATTTTTTTCATGTTGTTCTTACATAATACTATCAGATGTGCACAGGGCGGGAGGCGCTGGCGCCCCCCAGATCTTTGGCGCCCTTAGCATTTACTAACCTCGCCTAATGGAAGCGGCGGCCCTGGGGACAACTGCTCTAAAAGCACCTGAATGTGGACAAGCAATATCCACATTAAGGGTGGGAAACTTGACTTCACACTCTACTAGACCATTCTCGATCTCCAAACTTGAGCAACCTGCACCTATTGGTTCTGAATCCAAGTCTCTCTCATACAAAGAATTTAAACAAGTCAAGAAGACGGGACAAGACTGAATATATATATTGGATTCACTCAATAAATTGAAATGAACACCACCTAGACACTGGACATGCACCCTATCTAGACGTTCTGAGGGTTCTGTTACACGCTGATTCTTGACTTCAGGGTGGTAAATTAGAGGGTTTTCAGTACCAAAATGCAATACAACATCCACTTGATACATCTCACAGAAAACTTTCAAGATCTCTGGTGATGCTGGCTGCCCTGGAATTGTCATAAGTCGAAGATGTTGCTTCTGCTTGCTATTCAACTTGATTCCGTACTTTGTAGGATGACTTAGCAGTTCTTCCACCAACTGCTTTCAAAGAAATACTGGACTCTCTGGAACTTCACGATCTAAGTCATGAACAAGAGCATACCACAAACACACTATCAAGGAATCACCTCCCACCTCCGGCTTAAATCTTACAAGTAAGCCCTTGGGGAGTTCTGCTGAAATTGCTGTGGTGCCCTCATGTTCAACCTGAAGTGTCTGGATAATGCATCTGCAGCTTGATTGTCTTTGCCTGGAACATAATGAAGCTCAAAATCAAACTCAGCAAGATCTTCAACTGTTCGAGCAAGCCTGTCATTGACTAATCTCATATTATGGAGATAGAACAATGCTTGATGGTCCGTGTTCAGAATGAATGGTATTCCGTACAGGAAGGCTCTGAAGGTCTTGACTCCCCAGCGCATTGCTGCTAGTTCACGCTCTGTAACCGAATATTTCTTCTGAGGACTAGAAAATGTCATTGATGCATGAGCAATGATTCGAACTTGACCATCCTGAACTTGAGTAAGACAGGCACCTGCACCAATGGCTGATGCATCCACCACAAGTTCAATTTCTCTGCTGTTTCTTGATAATCAGGAAAAGCCAGTTCCACCTCATTTTGCATCTCTGCCTTGAGTGTCTCGAAGGATTCTTCCATCTCTGGTGTCCACTGGATAACTGAATTCCTTGATCTTCCTGTAAGTTCTGATAAGGGTTTAGCAACTGCTGAACACTGTGGCAAGAACTTCCTCTGGAAATTCACTAAGCACAGAAATTCTCGAAGTTCCTTGATGTTCTTGGGCTTTGGGAAGTTCTTCACCTTTTCCATATACTCTGGCGATTTTGACAATCCACTGGAACTGACTACATGACTTAGAAATGGAACTGTGGATTGGAACCATCTACACTTTGGTGGCTTGATCTTGATACCATATTCTTCTAAAACCTTGAGGACTTTTTCAACTAGCTGGAGATGAGCCTCGAATGACTTTTCCATAATTAGAATATCGTCAATATACAGGGTGTACATAAAGTCAGGATCTATTTTTGTGAAATAATTATTTTTTTCTATTTTTCTTTTCAGAAGCCCTTAGAATGAATACAGAAGAGCGTGTGGCAATAGTAATTTGGCGAATCGAGGGAAAGAAATACAATGACATCAGAGAGAAGTTTAGAAGGAGATTTCATAAGCCGGGGCCAATAGACAAGACAATACGAAAATTGGTGAACAAATTTAAATGAACGGGATCTGTAAATGATGAAGCAAGATCAGGACGACCGTGTATGTCAGATCTTACCGTGAATGCAGTACGCGGAATTATCACTGAGGAGCCACGTATGTCCGTTCATGCTGCATCACACAGACTCGGACTCCCGACGTCATCTGTGCACAAAATTCTGAAAGTTAATTTGCAGAAGAAAAGCTATCATTTGCAGGTTTTACATGATTTACATGAGGAAGATTTCCCTCGACGAAGTGCTGTGTGTGCTGATCTTGTAGAACAAATCTGGAGTGATAATTTAATGGACAACATTCTCTTTAGTGATGAAGCCACTTTCCATACGTGTGGAAAAGTAAATTGCCATAACTGTCGAATTTGGGCAGATGAAAGACTGAATGATTTCGTCCAAAATTGGGAAAGAGACTCACCTAAAGTTAATGTCTGGATGGGTTTAACAAAATCTAAGGTTTATGGTCCTTTTTTCTTTGCTGAAGCTATGGTTACAGGGCTTATTTATCTGGACATGTTGCAGCAATTCCTTGAACCTCAGCTGATTGGGGATAGGATTGTTAGTACCATCGTCTATCAACATGATGGTGCTCCTTGTCACTATGCCAAAATTGTTCAGGATTATCTAAATGGACGTTTTCCAAATCGCTGGATCAGACGCGGAAGCAACAGACCTTGGCCAGCGAGATCACCAGATTTAACCCCTTTAGATTTCTTTGCATGGGGCTTTATCAAATCGCACATCTATCAGACGAAGATTACAAGTCTTGAAAACTTATGTACACATATACGAACTGCTGCAGATAACATAACCCTGCAAATGCTCCAGAATGTGTTTAGAAATGCTGCAGAACGATTTGAGCTGTGCAGGGATACTGATGGGCGTCACGTCGAATCCTACTCTTAATTATTTAATAAATGTTACCACTTTATCATTTTATGATTGAATTCCATATAATTTCCAAGTGCTTCACAAAAATAGATCCTGACTTTATGTACACCCTGTACACTAGAACCTTCTTCCTTGAAAATCCCTTCAGCACATCTTGCATTCTCTCTGGAAGGCTGAAGGCGCGTTCTTCAATCCAAAACTGAGTTTCTTGAATCTCCAGTGTCCATGAGGGGTTGAGAAAGCTGTATAATCTCGACTCTTTCCTCATCAGCATTTGATAATAACCCCGGACTAAATCCAGGTGGTAAAGAACTTGACACCATGTAGACTGTAGACAGAGTCTGTCAAGTTTGCCATCGGGAATCTATCAGGCTTGGTTACCTTGTTCAGTTTACGGTAATCCACACAAACGTATGGATCCATCTGGTTTCCTAATTGGTACCACTGGAGCACTCCAAGGAGATGATGTAGGCTCGATAATTCCTAGCTGATGAAGTTCTTGACACTGATCATCGATGACTTGATCAATTGGTTCTGGAAATCTCCTTGGTCGCTGAAATATTGGCGTGTCATCGTATAACTCAATACGGTGTGGAGTCATCTGAGCAGTCCCCACATCAGAATCTCCTCGACTAAGAATGGCTTTTCTGGAATTAAGCAAGTTATAAACTTGAGATTTCTGGTGGGAATCCAGCTCAGGTAAGTCAATTTCTGAAGTTAGACGTTCTGGTGTCCATTCCGGAAAAGATGAGACCAATTCATCATCATCTGATTCCATACCTACACAATGTACTTGATGTGTCACTGTATCATTAGTGTCTTCTGGATTTGGTGTAGGATCGAGTTCAACTAGAGTGTAAATGTGTCCCATCATGTCTCCTGCCTTGATTCTACCAATAGGTTTCCCTGTAGTGTAGACTAGAATGGAAGGGCAATCTAGATTTACAATCCCTGGAACACCTACCACTTTCTCTCCAAGATGCACGCTTGAAACTGTCCCATCATAGAACCATTCCCCCGAATTTCTCGAACATGGACATGTACCATCATCATTTACTCCTTGATGTTCCCACTGAATTTTTACTTCTACAGGTCCACAATCATTCACCTGCACACCTTCTACAGCCCAACACTTAACCTTGTAACAAATCCTTTTGCACTCTTCTCCATTCGTACCTAGATAAATTTCCCACGTAGAACCATCAGTGTTCTTCCCTGAAACCCGTCTACGTGCTAGACTAATCTGTAATTTGTTAGCCCGCAGAAAATCTAAACTAGAAAAATGGGATATTTAAAATCCAAAGTGGGAAGGATAAGAAACTTGAAAGGGGACATTACAATACCATGCAAAGAAACTGTGAGTAGGATGAACCTATAGTTTCCCTTGAAGCATCTGGACCTACACCTCGAATTGTGGAAATATCTCTAGTATCTATTGGAATCCCAAGTTGTGTGCCAGTTCACTGGAAATTAAGCTAACTTGTGCTCCTGTGTCAATTAACCCTGGATGTTAGTGTCTTGAAGGGTAACATCAATGGTTAACACTTCTGCAGGTTCAAGTTCGGCAAACCGGACACCTCGAAAATGACCTCCTGGAATATCTGGACCATGAACTGTCTCATCTGCAATTACACCTAGGTATTTGGGTTCGAGGTGCTGGTTTAGGTGTCCATGAAGATGCTAGAGGATTCAGTTCATTTCCAGTGGTTTGTGGATACTGCTGTTCTGAACTGGGTAATTCTGGATGTCCAGGGGTGGCATCATCACCCACTTCAGACGCTACAGTCATGTTCTGGTTGGTATTCATCTGGAGAGGTTTTCTGTCATCTTTGGCTGGGATCTCATGATGATCGTCGGGTTCTTGAAGATCATTTCTTGAAGACTGGACTTCAGCTTCCAATGAGCCCCTGATCTCATTGGAACTGATTAGTTTCCCGACTGTTGTTGATTGTGGTGGGTAGATTCATTATTTTGGTTTCCTTGAAACAAATTTTCTTGACCTTGTCTTCTAGAAGGGCAGAACATTCCTGGATGAGGTCCTTGACACAAAGGACAGTGGTAGGAAGGTGATGTCCTGGAGCTTGATTGTCGTTGCTGCTGATTGCGAGGGCAATCTCGAACCATATGATCCAGACTACCGCACATAAAACACGCTCCTTTCCATCTTCTGCAGTCCTGTTGAAGGTGTCCCTTCCTTGCACACCACTGACATATCTGACCTCTGTGTCTTCTTGGGATCTTGACTGACTGGAGTTTCTTTCACACTCCTGAGAACGTTGTTGTCCTCCCTGCTGATTTCGATCTTGAGATTTTCGACGATCCCTTCCTTGACATTGACCTTGGGACTTCTGATTTCCATTTTTATTCCTAGAATTGAAGACGCGAGTTCCATTCCATTGTCCTTTTTCATGACCTTGGTTGTTTCGTCGATATTGTTGGTTAGGTGTCTTGTGTCTGGATGACTCTCTGGAAGGCTTTGGAGCTGGAGGGATCTGCACCGGGAAAACCTCAATGGTTTCTTGCCTTGGAAGGGATGGTCCATCACTTGAATGCATGGCCACAAAATCCTGAATGTTGGACCAAGTCACCTTCTTGTTATGCAAGGTCTTGTTCTCATTGATGATCCGGGTCAGTTGTTGTGACAGCCCAGCTGGAACTGTCTCCAAGAACTTCCTCCTCAACTCCTTGCTTGTCTCGAGTGCTTTATTTGGGAAGCCTGGTGAGCCAGAGTCTCGAGTCTTGCAGCATATACATCTGGTGTCTCTCCAGGCTTCATTGTCGCGTTCTTGAATTCTGACACCTTGCCAGTTGTGAAGGTTTTCTTCATTCTCTTGTAGCACACCAACAATCTAGCCTTCATATCATCATATGCCACACTGCAACCCCCATAAGCATTATACAAATCTCTGAACTTTCCTGTTAGATGTTTTCCAAGTGTTCCAGTCCAGTCTCTCCGTTCACAGTAAACTTGGCTGAGCAATGACGTTCAAAGGCTTCTAGATATTCAGAAAAGATCTTCCACTTGACACATCAAATTCATCAAGATCTGGAGCACTGGTAGATAAACTCCTGGTGCCATCCTTGAACCATTGTTACTCTTGAAAGTGGAGGAATGCTTAGTACGTTTAACCCTCCTCTCAGCATCTGGAAACTGGAGGTCTTATCTGAAGAACTGGAGCTGGAACTGGAACTGGTCATCTATTGCGTTGTGTCTTGATGGGTTTAGGAGATGCCAGCTTTGTCTTTTCTTTCTTGAAGTTCGTGTTCCTCTGCTGGTACCTTCTTCCCTGTTCGAACACACTACATCATCCAGATTCTCAAGCTCGGGCATTGAGTCATAAGAATCTCTCTCTAGATTCAGCCTATCCTTCTGCTGCTGCTTCCTCATCAGCTGGTCCACCTGTTGCTGCCAATATGAATTCTGAAGATTCAATTCATCATTTTCCCTTGATAATTGGTCATACTTAGTCCTTAATCCTGTGTTTACATCCTCGAGTTGTTTCCACTTATGTTCCCATGCTTGCTTTGACTCTTCCATGGTCTTCTGCTGCTGGGTCATGAGAGTCATAAGCTGACCGATCTGGTCTTGCAATTCTTGAAACTCAGCCATCTTGGTTAAACTCAGTAAACTAGCCGGTGTAATTTCCCGGGTCTGGGCACCAAAAATATGTTGCGGGGAGAGCGAATGAACTTAACTAGAATACCGTAACTTGGCTACTTCTTGATGACGGGAAAAGGCAAGGTCCCGGGCGGTGAAGTTTTTCTCACCTCCACTGACTGTCACTGAGGGGGCAAACGAGACTCCCACACGGCTGAACCAAGAAATGGACTCGACCCGCTAGCTATTCCAAAGATTAACACTGTGTCTGAGTCAGGTCCACTTGAGAACCTGGAAAGCCCTGGCTTCAGGAAAGGTGTGTGCAATGCACACCCAGCAATACTTGAGGACCTCAACCAAATATGGGCCTACACAACAAGCAAGCAAGACTTTAGCAGACTGATCGTGAAGTAAACCAAATGTGACTGGATGAGAAAAGCAGATATTACCCTCTGAATTGTAAATCCTTGAAAATAACGACCCCAGTCTATGAGGACAAAGGCTGAAAAAAAACTAGTTGGTAGAATTCTAAGGGTTTATTAGCAATTAACTTGAATTATTTACAAGAGCTAGAATGGGTTATGAGCTTGAGTCTAAACATGGCTTAAGATCAAGAACTGGAAATTCAAAAACCCTGAAAGGGTATGTTATACAATGGTAAAAATACTGGACAACAAAATGAAATTTCCAGAAAAAGATAAAAAAACTTAACCTATGCTAGAATGGTACAATTAGACAACACAATCGACCTCACTGGACCTAACATCCTTAAGCTAGACTTGAGGTCAATCCAATCACACCTATCTATTATAGTTAAGCCATGGAGAAGCAAAACCTGAAACTATTGGTCCTAGCAATACCTTAGCCTGCACACCATTATGCACAGGCAATGTCCATTATCACAAGGCACTCTGTTTTAACTTTACTTTTCTTGTTCTTAACAGATTAAGTTGGCAAGTTAGAACTTCCACAAGCGGAAGCCAACTGTGACTTTGAAAAATTGAAGGCAAAATTTTACTGACTAGAATTAACAAGCAAGAATGCTGAGCTAGTCAGGCATTAAGCAAGACTAACTCCGCCACATGGGGGTTACAGTGTGGGTTATCCTGAAATAAGAAGAAAACAAGAGGTTAGTGAAGACGACCCCACTACAACACCACAGCCAAAACCAAATCTTCACCCTCGGAAGGTGTTGCTTAGTGTTTGGTGAGATAAAGGTGATGTAATACACTTTGAAACATTACCACACAACCAAACAATCACTGCTCAAGTCTACTGTCAACAACTGGATCGATTGAATACTGCACTAAAAGAAAAGAGACATTCTTTGGTTAATTGGAAAGGAATCATGTTCTACCACGACAATGCATGTCCTCGTACCACTCGGATCACTTCTGCAAAAATTGAGGAGTTTGGGTGGGAAGAACTTCCACATCCTTCATATTTTCCAGACCTTGTGCCTTCAGATTATCATCTCTTCAGGAGTCTGCAAAACTATCTTGATGAGAAACAGTATACTTTTTTAGATAACCTGCACACCAGTCTTTGTACATTTTTTGCTTCAAAACCGCCTGAATTTTATAAACATGGCATTGAAAAGCGTGTAGGACATTGGCAGAGTGTCATTGATTCCGATGGAAAATATATACTAGATTAAAAAGTTTCAGTTGAGTTTTTTTGTCCTTCAAATTCTGATCTAAAAAATGACATTAATTACACTGGTCAACAAAGATTTTTCATCAGAGTAAAATTTGTGGTGGCTGGATAGCATCTCTCACGCTGATTCCAAAACTGCATTCAGATTTTTTCTAGCACGTATAGTTTTCAAGATGAAGGCATATATATAACTACACAGATTTAACCATTTTAAATAGGCAAAATACTAATATTTCAACATTTGATTGTGTTTATTTTATTGTTTTTTTTTAGTTTATTCATCTTATTTATTTCAATTATCTTAATTATACATCTTATGTATTTCAGGTGTGAGCTTTTACGTCTAGCAGCATTGTGATTCAGGCAACAACGCCATGCTTTGTGTGTCAAAAGATCAGTCCAGTCCAAGAACTTGTTGTGTCAAGTTGGTGTACATTTTTTTTGAATTTATAGTTTGCTCAGGTCAGTCAACATGCCTCGACAATGTAAGAATGACCCCGACAAGTTCTGTTTCGTATGCGGCCAGTTGACAACTAAAACACAGCGACGAAGTATTACAACTGACATTAAGAAAATATACAAGCTATACTTTGGTTGCCATCTAGGTGACCAAGATAAACCATGGGCGCCACATCAAATCTGTTCTGGCTGTTCAAATGGATTACGTGATTGGCTTAACAAAAAGAAAGCTTCAATGCCATTTGCCATACCCATGATATGGAGGGAGCCGAGAGATCATCATGAAGACTGTTATTTTTGTAGTGTGAACTTAATGGGGTTTTCTGCCAAGAACAAATACCAGATTGTATATCCAAACTTGGATTCAGCACGTAGACCAGTAAAACATGATGAAACATTGCCCATTCCAATTCCCCCAAGTGATAGGCTAGATTCTATCATAGATGACATGGAAAGTGATGAAGGTGCAACTGGCGTTTCCGGACCATCTACAGAACCAGAGTACACTTTTGAAGGTAGACATTTAGAGCCTAAAAAGTTAACCCAAGGACAGTTGAATGATCTTGTTAGACTTATCGCTGTCTAAAGAGAAATCAGAGCTTCTCGCCTCAAGACTAAAGGAGAACAATTTACTTGAGAACAATGTTCGTATTAGTTACTACCGAAAGCGGAATTTTGAATTAACAGCATTCTTTTCAGTAGATGGTCCTCTCTCTTATTGCCATGACATCAATGGACTATTTACAGCCATATCTCAGACGTATGCGGCATCTGAGTGGCGCCTCTTTATTGATTCATCGCAGAGAAGCCTGAAAGCAGTTCTTTTGCATAATGGTAATATAATGCCATCCATCCCCATTGCCCATTCCGTCCATCTAAAAGAGACATATGACAATATGGATATACTACTTAAGGCAATCAAATACGACAGTCATCACTGGAATGTTTGTGGAGATCTAAAAGTTATAGGAATGCTTATGGGTATGCAGTCAGGATTCACAAAATTTTGTTGTTTCCTTTGCCTGTGGGACAGTCGCGCCACTATAGAACATTACACCAAAAGTGACTGGCCACTTAGGTATACATATGTCCCAGGGATAAGCAATGTCCAGTCTGTCCCTTTAGTGGATCCCCAAAAGATCTATCTGCCACCTCTTCACATTAAACTTGGTTTAATGAAGAATTTTGTTAAAGCAATGGGTAAAGTCAATTCTGAAGGGTTCCAATACCTTTCAAGGAAATTTCCGAAGGTTACTGCAGCAAAATTGAAGGAAGGCATTTTTGTGGGCCACAAATAAGGGAGGTTTTGAATGACACTAAATTTGAAAAAGTCCTAAGTCCGCTGGAATTGAAGGCTTGGCTGGCGTTCAAATGGATATGTGAAAACTTTCTTGGAAGCAACAAGTCACCTGCGTATAAGGATGGAGTCAAGAACCTCCTTGATGCCTTCAAAGAAATGGAGTGTCAAATGTCGTTAAAAATTCACTTCCTGCATTCCCACTTAGATTTCTTTCCTGAAAACCTTGGTGCAGTGAGTGACGAGCAAGGAGAGCGCTTCCATCAAGATATTCAGATGATGGAGAAGCGCTACCAAGGATATTGGAATGAAAGCATGCATGATGGCGGACCATTGTTGGATGCTGTATCATGACAATCCAGGCCAAATTTACAAAAGGAAATCACACTCACAGCGCTTTTAATAAAATAATGTATATACAGTATTCTTTATTTATAAGTACATTGAATAAGGTATATGATGTATTTGTTGTTTAGCATTCCTAAGTGTGATCTATACATCCATAAATTTTCTTATATCAATATCAAAAACTTAAAAATATCAAAACCAGTGTATCTAACTATACATGCTAGAAACAAAAATAAAACCAGATTCGGAATCAGCGCAAAAAATGCATTAAGAAAAGTATGATCATGTTTGTGATGAGAGAAAAAAGTTTCATTTTGTTGGCCAGTGTTATGGGATGACCTGATAAATCTAAAATACTTTCCAACCTCATAGGTTCCCCCAACCTTTTGATTAAGAAAGCTATCCTCAAGAAAATTAACTAAATGATTACCTTCTGCATCTCCCTGCATTGTATCATAATTCACATTGGTGCAATTAAAGTCACCCATAACTAAGGCCTGCTCACTACCTATTATTCTCTATAGTTGACAATATAACACTTTGTCCATATCAGCTGTTTGATTAGGGGGCCTACGGCCTATGTATAACCGCAACAAGAAGCTTGAAATTGTTCAATTTAAGTTCTGCTATAGTCGAATTTATCAGTTCTGGAATTCTGTGCTTTTCTTCTGTAACGTTCCCAATATTATCTTTGATATACAACATTACCTCCTCGCCTACCTATTCTGTTTTTAACAAGGTTTATAACCTTAATTTGATACTCTCCTACAAAGTCACATGTTTCAGTGCTAAGCCATGATTCATTTATCGCAATTAAATCATAGTCTTTACAAGCAATTAAAGAATTTTTTTTTATTTCGTAGGCTACGAGCATTTAAGGATAGAACCTTCAAATTGTTTGTAATTGCGATACCTTTACAAGCGCAAGGGAAATTTGATGAAATTATGCCCAGACTATTCGAGTTACAGCAGTCTGAAAAGAAGAGACAGTATTATGAAAGTTTTCCTAAACACATGGCTCCAATGTCATTAAGATGAAGTCCATCTCCATAGGAATGCTAAGATACTAACCTAAATACAAAATATAATTAATAGGTAATAAATGGTACAATAATCATAATGATTTTAATAAACAATGATAATAAAAAATTTAAGTACTACTGAACTAACTTACAGACATTTCATATGAAATGTGTACCTAATATTATCAATGAAAAAAAAACAGGCTGGTAAAAAAAATCCTATTGATGAGGCAAAAGAGATTACCTGTTGGCTGTTACACTACTAAATGCTCAAGCATAGATGTGGCCTCCTTCATTTCTGACTGGGTCAAAGTGTATGCCCTGGTGCTTAGTGCAAGTGCAGACAGAATGTGTTCCACTGGCACCTGGCAAAACACATTCTTTTGGCTGAAGCTCTGCAAATTTTGAAAATCCTATTTTAATTGTTGGATGGTTTGTTTTAAAAAGCTCAAATGCTTCTTTTAGGTTGCATAAGATTAGTGATTTTTGTTTTCTTCCTTTTACAGAAACATAGTCTTTCAACCCTGGCATTTGTCTACTCACATCTGGCGAATGATAGAAGTCAATTACTTTGGCAGCAGTTTCACTATTCAGGCGTTTCCCCAAACGCGGATTAGGAGTTGAAAGCACTCTCTTCTCCCTCACCAAACTCTCTGCTTGCCTAGCCATGTAATCTGAGCACTTAAATTCTTCTCTGATTATACTTGTGTCCATCTTTTTGGTAGGATAGTAAGAATTGTCAGTTTTTCACTTCGACTTGTCACTTGATTAAATTTCTCTTTTAGCTGTTGAAGAATCTCCAGTTCTGTATCATCTGAGTCACTTCATGAAATTGGTTGTTTAGTTGCAAGTTCAAGCTTTCTTTTCACAACTACTACTACTTTCCTCAACTTTCTCTTTGCGTAACCAGCACTGTCAGAGAGTTTACATGGTTTTATTGGGGTATCATCAATTTTTCAAGTGGTTCACATTCAGGCATTGGGGATGGATGATTTGCTAGTATATTTTGACAGGTTGCACATGCTTTATGATTATTTGTTAGTTTCAATTCAGGATTTTGATCAATCAAATTTTTAGTCAATGCACGAATGCCTTTTTTCACTTTTCCTTTGTGTTTTTTAAATGGGTCACAACAGAACCTGCCCATATTCAAACTGCTGAAATCCACGTTTATCTAAAAGGAAAAAAAAAACATGAATACACAATGAATGAATGAATACACAATGAATACAATGAATACACAATGAATACACAATGAATGAATGAATTTGCTAGTATATTTTGACAGGTTGCACATGCTTTATGATTATTTGTTAGTTTCAATTCAGGATTTTGATCAATCAAATTTTTAGTCAATGCACGAATGCCTTTTTTCACTTTTCCTTTGTGTTTTTTAAATGGGTCACAACAGAACCTGCCCATATTCAAACTGCTGAAATCCACGTTTATCTAAAAGGAAAAAAAAAACATATGTAGCTTAAAAGCCAGGGTTGGGTTCAATTACACAAAATGGAAACAATTACAATTTTCTTTTTCTTCAAATTAATTACAGTTAGTATTGTACTTCACAATTTCAAGATCCAATTGCAATTACAATTAATTTTGTCTGAATCAATTACAATTACACAAATATAACTATCTATTCTATATATGGCACAAATAAAATTTGGGACCTACTGATCTTGTTTCAGAGGTCTACAACAAGAAAAATGTGCAGTTTGATTTACAGATTGGAATAAATCCTTGTTCCAAGGTTTAAATAAGCTTATTTTCACATGGGTACATACTGTTGTACACAATGAATACACAATGAATGAATGAATTTGCTAGTATATTTTGACAGGTTGCACATGCTTTATGATTATTTGTTAGTTTCAATTCAGGATTTTGATCAATCAAATTTTTAGTCAATGCACGAATGCCTTTTTTCACTTTTCCTTTGTGTTTTTTAAATGGGTCACAACAGAACCTGCCCATATTCAAACTGCTGAAATCCACGTTTATCTAAAAGGAAAAAAAAACATATGTAGCTTAAAAGCCAGGGTTGGGTTCAATTACACAAAATGGAAACAATTACAATTTTCTTTTTCTTCAAATTAATTACAGTTAGTATTGTACTTCACAATTTCAAGATCCAATTGCAATTACAATTAATTTTGTCTGAATCAATTACAATTACACAAATATAACTATCTATTCTATATATGGCACAAATAAAATTTGGGACCTACTGATCTTGTTTCAGAGGTCTACAACAAGAAAAAATGTGCAGTTTGATTTACAGATTGGAATAAATACAGATGCCAAAAAAATCCTTGTTCCAAGGTTTAAATAAGCTTATTTTCACATGGGTACATACTGTTGTACACAATGAATACACAATGAATGAATGAATTTGCTAGTATATTTTGACAGGTTGCACATGCTTTATGATTATTTGTTAGTTTCAATTCAGGATTTTGATCAATCAAATTTTTAGTCAATGCACGAATGCCTTTTTTCACTTTTCCTTTGTGTTTTTTAAATGGGTCACAACAGAACCTGCCCATATTCAAACTGCTGAAATCCACGTTTATCTAAAAGGAAAAAAAAAACATATGTAGCTTAAAAGCCAGGGTTGGGTTCAATTACACAAAATGGAAACAATTACAATTTTCTTTTTCTTCAAATTAATTACAGTTAGTATTGTACTTCACAATTTCAAGATCCAATTGCAATTACAATTAATTTTGTCTGAATCAATTACAATTACACAAATATAACTATCTATTCTATATATGGCACAAATAAAATTTGGGACCTACTGATCTTGTTTCAGAGGTCTACAACAAGAAAAAATGTGCAGTTTGATTTACAGATTGGAATAAATCCTTGTTCCAAGGTTTAAATAAGCTTATTTTCACATGGGTACATACTGTTGTACACAATGAATACACAATGAATGAATGAATTTGCTAGTATATTTTGACAGGTTGCACATGCTTTATGATTATTTGTTAGTTTCAATTCAGGATTTTGATCAATCAAATTTTTAGTCAATGCACGAATGCCTTTTTTCACTTTTCCTTTGTGTTTTTTAAATGGGTCACAACAGAACCTGCCCATATTCAAACTGCTGAAATCCACGTTTATCTAAAAGGAAAAAAAAACATATGTAGCTTAAAAGCCAGGGTTGGGTTCAATTACACAAAATGGAAACAATTACAATTTTCTTTTTCTTCAAATTAATTACAGTTAGTATTGTACTTCACAATTTCAAGATCCAATTGCAATTACAATTAATTTTGTCTGAATCAATTACAATTACACAAATATAACTATCTATTCTATATATCTAAATATATATCTATATCTAAGTATAACTAAATAAACTATCAAAGGTTTATTTTCATTGGATGATGTATGACTGCCAGATCTAGGGGTATAATTTTTAACAATCGAAATTAATTGATCAATTACATCAGTTATAGCTCAAAAATCAATTACCTTTATTTTTATTTTATTTTGAATCAATTACAATTAATGGAAATTAGGATCAATTAATTAAAAATACAATTATAATTATTCATTGTATCCAACCATGTTAAAAGCTATTTTTGCTTAGATGGCACAAATAAAATTTGGGACCTACTGATCTTGTTTCAGAGGTCTACAACAAGAAAAAATGTGCAGTTTGATTTACAGATTGGAATAAATACAGATGCCAAAAAAATCCTTGTTCCAAGGTTTAAATAAGCTTATTTTCACATGGGTACATACTGTTGTACACAATGAATAAATACACAAAGTTAAGTAATTCTATTAAAACTTATCTAACTCTTAAAACTGAACTTATTCTATAGGGTAGTACCTATAGCCTAGTATAAGGTACTTATATATGTACATAGCTTTACCTTTAAACAGGATAGCAGGTTCAAAGTTCTTCACACTTTGAATGTCCATATAAATTATGTAATTTAAATTACCTATATTGTATAATTCTCTGAAATATACAAAAAAAAAAAAATTATAATAGGGTCAGATACTTATTCGACCAAATAACTGGGTTAGGTTAGGTTAGATAATTACCGATTTTTTTGAAAATTAGCAGACATTATATATCTCGGTAAGAAAAATCTAATGGTATTTTTCTCAACACTCTAGCTCAAACAGTTCCAAAGATACGGTGCTCCAAAGTTTTGTGGAAAAAGGTACTTGGTCAAAATGGAGGTAGGTATGGTCCACTGAAATGGCTGTAGTGTCTATACTAACTTAATCAACACTAAAAATCTTGTTTTAGGTTAAGGTAGACATGTATACCCAAAATTGGGTGAAAGGAGAAAAAAATCAGTTGTGACATCAAATGACCTACACAAGGTCAAGGTCAAGGTCAAAAATAAGATCAACTTTTTTTTTAACCACTGAGGTAAAATATGAATAGAAACAAAGTTGTAACTCTGCTTAAAAGCTTTAAAATAGTGTTTAATAAATGGTCTCTGTAAGTACAATAGGAGCCGAGATATTTCATGTTGAAATAGGGTATGACTTTGGAAATTGATCTTTACAAAATTTGAATGGCCATATCTCCGGAACCATGTAACCTAGAGTGTTGAAACAAGCGTCATTCTGTTTTTCTCACAGAGATCTATAAGTGTGCCAATTTTTAAAAAAAATTGGTGATGGTCACCCATAGGACTTAGCATATGTGTTAGACCAGACCTATATGTGAAATAGGACTTAGAATGGGTTATACCTAGTGGGTGTAGGTTTGAGTTCATGCAGTTGCTTTACGTCTGTGTGATGTTAAAGTTCTGAGTTTAATTTTGTGATGTTTGAGTCTTATGAGTAAGTTAAATTGCTGAAATAAATTTCATAACCTTCACCACAGGTTAAATAGAAAATTTACAGTGTGTTTAGTTAGGATAAGCCTTGAGTGTAAAGAGTAATGCCTACTTTGAGAGGTAGGCTTTTAGTAGGTCTAAATTGTAAATTATTTGAAGTAGGCCTAGCTGTATGATTATATTAGGCCTATTAGCTAAGGTAAAGTAGGCCTACTAAATAGGCCCTTGTTGTGGCCCTACTAAGTAGGCTTAAGGTGAAGTGGACCTATTTCGTATAGGACCTAAAGTGAGTTAAGCCTGTTAAATGAGGTTTTGTTATGGTTATCATCAGCCTTAGCCTTCGCTAATTGTTACATTAGGTATGGTAAGGTAGAGTTACAGTTAGGCCTATCAAGCTAAGCCTAGCCTTTGTTTGTGATTCCTAGCAATCAGCAATTTCTCTGAAAATTACTCATTCATAATGAGTAGTGGAATAATTATCAGGTTATTTTTGTTTTTTCCTTATTAAATTGGGCAAAGGAGGTTGTACTTTTCTAAAATCCTCCCACCATAATGTCATCACCACAAAGAATTTGGAGCGCTGGCTGAGTGGCATTTCTTCACCACTAGCCATGGCAAAGGTCCATGAGATGGTGTTGGAGGAACTGTCAAAAGAGAAGCATCAAACGAAGTCTCTGTCAACTTTACAGAGCGCAAATTTTAACTCCAAAGGACCTTTTCCAATTCACTTCCCTGAAATTGACTGGGATCTCTCTCAGGTACACACCACAAGAGGAGTATTCAAAGGAGGAGGATATTTTTGATCTGAGGTGGGTGGCTTGTGTTATGGAAACATATCCCAAAGTGGAGAAGTGGAAGTAAATTTCCTTCACCCCCATGGACCAAAGTATTTTGCCTTCCCCTCCAAACCCAATTTTGCTGACAGTGGATGTGTCCGATATCCTCACAACAATCCACCCTAAGACAGCCACTGGAAGATCATACACAATCATGTAGAGGGAAACCAATGAAGCCAGTGGATGCATTATATCAAGAACATTTTTCATGGCCTTGAATTTTGAAGGCTTTTCTGGGGTCAAGGTCAAAGGTCATATAGAAATGGAACATTTTTATTTGATGCTCTATGGTTTTTACAGCAGGAATTGAAGTTATTCTGTCCTTTCCTGAGCATTTTGGGACCAAGATTGTTGAAATTGGTACAGTAGAACCCAAGATATGACCTTTTGAACCTCCAAGGTCACACTGTTGACCTCAAACTTTGGAAGGTCATAATTTGGAAACCCATTGACCTAGGAAGTTAAAATCTGGTGACGATTCATCATTCACCTAACCTAACCATTACACAAAAAGTCAGAAATCAGTGAGATGAGGTGACATAAGGTGTGACACTTGACATGGAATGTCCTCCATGCTGATTGGTACACCACTGTTAAAAGCTTAAAAAAAATAGCCTAGGCATGTGTGTTATTTACTTCATCATAAGAGCATAATAAAGAATAATTACAAATCCTGGTTCATTTGTCAGGTTAATCACATTTGGTGTACTTTCTTGTTTTTTAACATGCTTTAGATATTTTGAACACTGATCTCTTTTTGACAAGTTTTTATTTTCTTTAATGATGCTCCTTCCCAAGAAGTGTTATACAATCATCCCTCATTTTGTGTCAGCCCAGTTTCTCTCTCTTCATTTTTAAGTCATCAATGATTTAGGAAACATTTTGGTTTGCATTGTCTAACATCTTGAATTTGCATCATTTTATCTGGCCCCAACCACCCAAATTCCCCTCATGCAGCCAAAGCTTCCAGAATGTTCTCATGCACCTGGGTCATGATCTGGCATTTCTTGCTCACTGAGTATAAAAGAGCATCTGGGACAGCATTCACTCGGTATTCACCCATTTCCTGTCCAGTAAAGGTCTCACTCATTGCTCTCAGTTTGCTGCATTCTTTGTTAAAGAAAAGAACAATAGCTGAAAAAAGAAGTTTGTCATCATCTTCTGAAAAGGAATACCAGAAGAAAATGAGGAAGTCTATTTCTTTGAGTAACATCCTTAATTACAGTCACCCCCTAACCATTCGCAGGTATTTTGTTCTATGGAGACCCCACAAAGTGCAAAATCTGCTAACTGGGATATGAAGGTTCAATGGGAAAAGAGGGGTTATATGCCTGAGGACCCCCAGACACTCCTCCTTCAAATATGACTACATTCACGCCCTGTGGTTTGTGCAATTGAGATTTGCACATTTGCAGTTCTGCAGAAGGTTTTTAATACCCTATTTAAGGTTTGCATGTCAATTCTTCACAGTTTCACTTACTGGAATGGTAATGGTAAGTTCTAAATAAAAAATTAAAACAAAATATAAAACACAGTATAAAAGAGTAAAAATATTATGTATATATTGTACAATATTTTTCTAAAATGTAGAAAAATTATCTCGAGTTCTCCAACAACTATAGTATAGGCTGAAGGCATTCATTGGAAAAACAAAGATTCCAGAAGCCAGTGCATAATGCATGTGCAGTGGTGACTACCCCAGAACAAGCATCAGGGATAAAAATGAAACATATTCTTATAAAATCATTTCTAAAATACAGTAAATAAATAAATAAATATAAAATATAAAATAATTATAAAACTGGAAAACCTGATGTACAGCATTTTTCAAAAATGTAAACAAAGAAATGTCTTGTTCTCCAACATACATTGATTGGTAAGTACATTGGTAACATACATTGATTCATGATATCATACAGAATTTTTTTTATTTTAATTTGTCAAAATTTCATCCAGTTGCACTAATCCATGGATTTGTGAAATTTGCACCTGTGAACTATGAAAAGGGTCACAAATGGTCAACCACTGTGAAGTGCGAACCCACAAATGGCGAGGGGCAACTGTATTGCATTGTTTTCTGTGGGAAAATTATTTTCATTTTGTCTTTCCATTTTATGTTGTGGTTTTCAGGAATGCATCCTTGAAACAAAATGATAGACAACTGTATCTTCCCATTATCACTGATGTTGGAATGAGCTCCATACTTTGATAAGTTAAAGTTTCTCTCTCAGATGCTTATTGTCACATTTATCATTGCATTATTCATTATGAAAGTGGTATCCAATGGCATTTACATATTTTCCATAATTCAGAAACTGCTTAACCTAGAATATTCATGAAAATCACAAAATATGGGTTCAACCAACCCTTTCATCGGAAGTGCTTGAGCTAAAAGGTCTAATTATGAAAATTTGGGATTAAAATTTAGGTTTACCAAATGAAGCCCCCAAACTTTGGATAGCAAATTGCAAAAACTGTTGGTAATTTAGGAACTAGGCCTAGTAGTAAGAGTTTTTAATTATTAGGGGCTTACAAGCCTTACCCTGTGATTTGACAAGTAATGCACCTTGGCTATGATGGTAAATTTTTATAGCTACTACCCAAGACCTATTAGTTGCCTTAGAAATAGCTTAAATAAACCAAAGCAATTTAAATTGGTTCTGATATCAAGTTAGGGAATACTTTTTAACTATTTAGGTGTACAGTATATTTACTGTTAAGCCTGTTTGGGTATTGAAAAACAGGTGTGATAACCTATAATACATTATTTATTGTTACAGATGCTTTCAAGAATTGTTTTTATAGAAAGTCGTTTAAACTTAAGTCAGAAATTAATACCAGCTTTAAACCTGAGTAGTTGTGAGGGAAAATTTAATTATTCTACAAGTTTATCCTTTCATAATGAAAAAAAAAGTTCTGTTTCTAGACATGTCAAAAGTTCTGTGCCATCATTTGGAAACAAAGGTAGGTCTACCCACAACTTTTCCTAAGAATTCTGTAGAAAGTAATTTTTTGTCTAGATACCTTTAGTCCATATGGTAAACATGGATAGCTTACTGATCATCACACACATTGGAAAAGTTATAATTAAAGTTAAAATAGAAAACATAATTACAAAGTAAATATATTCCACAAATTTTTGGTCTGATCAGACCATTGCAGAATTTACATGTGATCTAAGCCATACCAGACTTTTCCCCATAAGTATTGTAATCTGTGTGTGTGTGTGTGTGTGCGCGCGTGCGTGCGTGCATGCATGCATGCGCGTTTGCTTGCTGGCATACCATAGCTGTGCTAATACAGTAAAACCTGTGCTATCTGGCAATCAACTATCCAGAAAACTTTAGAAACTGGCAAATTTCATATTAGGCCAATACAATTCACCAATCTAGAAACTGGGAAGCTTTCTGATGTCATCTGGAAAAATCTAGAACATCCTTAACATTTTTAATAAAATAAGACTAAATTTTACTCGTTTCATTTGTCCCATACATACTTAGCATGGTGTTATGTTGATTACAATATAGTTTACATTGGTGTACAGTAGGGTGGTCCTTATATTACCTTAAAAAATTAACTTTGGAATTTTCCACCTCACACTATCCTATCTTGTACTCCCTCTATAAATATTAAATCCTACCAAAAAGTTTGGCACTTGGTGAATATTTAGGATATGCTCAACCCACTTCTATTTTGCTGTTATATGCACTTAATTTGTATTACATGGTAATACTGTTTACTGACATTTCTTTTGTTTCAGCAAGTACATGGCAACTTCTACTCGCAGCAAGATTGATGTGTTCTTACTTAGTTGAACCAGGGAAGATCTCACTGGCACAAAGTTACCCTGTATTGGGGATCTTGTCAGGCTTTACCTCCACAAACTGAAGACAGCAAATACCAAATATGAGGCTGCCATCTGCTAGTTGAAGGAGGTGCAGATGTTCTGGGACAGAGCCCGAATTCCGATTTGTCACATCAACCATGCTGTCAAACAGCTCTTCAAGGAAACATTTAATGACCTGTTTGATGTGGCCCATTCCGATGCCTTGATGATGATGAAAATCCCGGAAGACAAGGAATTCTTATTGGCACAGTGTGAGAAGGACAGCAAGGGATCATGGCTGGAGTTGATGTTTCTTTGTTGAAGAAGGAGAGAGCCCAAGCAATTAAACAAAACTCAAGTTGTGTTCTAGGACAAACAGCTTGCAGAGAGAGCCAATTTGGATGAAGTTGTTGCCTTTGATTCTTCTACTTCATCTTCCGATCCTGACAACACGCATGATTGTGAGAGAAGAATCAGTTGGAGAAGTCACTCTATTGGCTCAGAAATGGGGAAGGACAAACATCCTTAGCCCTTCCATCCTCTCATTGCTCAACTGGACAAAGACAAGTGACCATCGTGTGGTGCAGATAATCACCCCCATCATTCATGCTTCAGGGCTAAACATGAGGAATATACCATCAATTGGTCATCTATTTGTCGTTATCATCAAAAGCATAAGGTTGAATTGGCAGCCCAGCTCAAGGCTGAGTTCAAACCCAAGAAGCTACTGATGCTTCATTGGGACGGAAAGCTGATGCAGGATCTAACAGATCATAATTGCAATAGACTTGCAATCATTGTCTCAGGGTCTGGAATTGAACAAATCCTATGCATTCCAAAGCTGCATTAAGCCCTGAGCTTTGATACAACATCAAGCAACACTGGATGGAAGGCTGGTGTGTGTGTGTTGCTTGAAATGAAGCAGGAGACAGAAGTTCTCTACTTTTTGTGCAGACATCACATCCATGAAATTCTTCTTGAAGAAGCATTCAGTATCACAATGGGACCATTGAGTGGGCCTGAGATCCTCCTTTTCAAGTGGTTCAAGACATTCTGGCCATATATCGATGTCACTCATTACAAGCCTGGAGTAGAAGACCCAGTTGTTACAGCTGCACTCTTGGATTTTTCTGCTGATGTCAAGGATTTTGTGATCAGTCATCTTGGACTGACGCATGAATGTGATGATTACTGCGAACTCTTGGAGTTGACCCTCCTGTTCGTGAGAGGAGATTTACTGTGTGCAGTATCATTCAGAAAGTCAGGTGCCATCCACTGTGCACAGTTCATGTCAAGATTGATTTACGCTTTGAAAATCTTCATATTCAGAGATAGTGGCTTCAAGCTGATGAAGCAAGAGACACAAGATCTTCAGAACTTGTGTGTCTTTGGTGTTGGAGTGTATGTTAAGTCCTGGTTCCTCTCCCACCTGTCAACTGCAGCTCCTGTCAGTGATCTGCATCTGTTGAAACTTCTCGTGTCAATTGACTCACCAGCAGCCAAGGGTGCCTTGAACAAGCTGCGTGGGCAGCTCTGGTATCTAAATGAACAACTGGTGGCATTCGCCTTCTTTGACTGAGATGTCGACGCTTCCGAGAAGAGGGCGATGGTGGAAGCACTCAGTTGTGAGGGAGAGGAGGATCCTCCCAAGCGAATCTCTCTGGACCAGGCCAGGATCCCCAACATTAGACTTTATGATTTCTTGACACTTAACACACGGAAGTTCTTCCAGATTCTTTCACTTCTGGATTCTTTCTTGGAAGTGGGTCCTGACACTTGGATGATAAATCCTGACTATCTGCAAGCAAAGGATGTCATCCAAGATCTTTGCATTGTGAATGATACCACAGAATGAGTGGTCACACTGATACAGGAATACAACAGTTTGCTGATGAAAGATGAGGAGCAGACTTAGTTCACCCTGCGAGTTGTCCAAGAGCACTGCAAGCATTATCCCAATTGTCAAAAAGCCACACTCCTTCAGGGTATTTCCTCATCATCCGCTACCAAGACCAAATAGGACTCGAATGTCCTGAATCGAAATGTGCATAAGCTAGACTGTGAGACCCATATACACCATTTAGGTACTCTGTTACTTGCATATGTATAAATACAGAAAAATGTTGCTTTTTCAATGTGCATTCTATATTTTAGCGTTGATTAATTGAAAGTTCTAATTTTCTAATTATAGGCAGAATAAAGTTAAAAGCAGAAAACTTTGGTTTGACTGAGCACACCCTAAGTATTACCCGATTGGAAAAAAGATTTTGCACACATTAGTTTCTACCATGAGAGCATCAATTGGAATGGTGGGAGGTACACACTTCAAAACTTCAAAAATGACCACCACCCTAGTGTACAGTGCAGTATAGCCAAAATTTGAGTTTTACTATTATTGTCCATTGGTTTTTCCTAGGTTAATGGTACCCTCAGATAGCTGGAAAATTTAGATAATTGGAATGGCCTAATCCCCGAGCTTGCTGGATAACGGAGGTTTTACTGTAGTATCTGGTTATTGTAACACTTAAGCCTGTTCCTGTTTTGTTTCCTTTGTTTGCTCAGTCCACTCAGTCATCAATTTAGGCCTAAGTATAAGACTAGACTATTATGTTAGGGATTATTGATTCAGGACAGGGTGGAAAAAATCATGGTTATTAAAAAGAAAAAAAATGGTTTCTTTGGTTTTAATGTGTTTTTTTGGTTTGTTAGTGTTTGACTGTAATGAAATGATTTTATCTTTCATATTTTATTTAAGCATTATACTAACAAGAAATAAACTACCTATGTTTACACTCAAAATTATAAAACCAACTTGTTTATTATTTTCTTCTAAAAATAATAATGATAATATTGGAAACAATTCCTTCAACACTTATAGATTTCAAATATATCATAATCATATTGTTCACACAAACAAAACTTGTCAAATGTGGTGACTAGGAATGTAAATTATATAGGTAAATAAAAATTATTTATAAAATAGCAACCAATCCTATTTGGTGCAATGGTAAACTAAATTTCTCATTTTTCTGTGTAATTGATACTTTGATAGTGGTTGGGACAATCTTTATTGTCAGGATTTCCATTGAAAAATAGTAAAATACCTTACCTGAAAGTACAGACATTTTTTTTTATAATGTTGATTGTTGACAGTGTGACAGACATAATTAAAAAAATGAACACAATATTAGGTTTCATGTATGAAATTGTTATCATTGATTTATGTTCATACTAAGCATTATAAAATATCATTAAAACTAAGAATAAAAAGCAAATACAGTAATCCCTTGTTTTATGCGGGGGTTCCGTGCTTGTGCAACCCACATATACGAGACACAATATATTTACATTTTAACCCAGTACATCCATTTACAAGTTACATGGGCCTATATATAGCCTCATTTAACTTTATTAACAAGTATTAAGCTATAAATACAGTTAGTAAATAATATATAATACAATAATAATATAATAATATATAAATAATACGTAATATAATAGAAAAAAAAAAAATTTACTAACCCAAAATAATGATGGTGATAGTGAGGATTGCTGTGCAGTACTATTTATGAGTGATATTGTGGAGAGAAAATCTTTTCTTGAAATTTTCAAACCAGCCTTTGTTTGCACTAAACTCGGCACTAGCAGTGTCACATCGGACAAAATGGCCATAGATCTGCTTGGCCTTCTCACGGATAATTGCACTGCTTAATGGTGCATGTTTTCAATCCAAATGTTCAAAGCCTTTTTTATTTTCACTAGCGCAGGATCTCTAACAATTTGTGCAATTTTAGCACTTACGGGGGGGCCAGATGATTTAACTGAATCTCTTATTTTCTGTTCATTTTTCCCGATTGTTCACACTGTTGATTCATTCACCCAAAATAATTTACCAATTGCTTCTGCTGACATGCCTGACTTTAATTTATCTAACAACTCCACTTTTTTGCACTAAAGTCATTACTTTTCTTGATCTTTTAGCCTCACCCTCTGCAGGAGAACTGGCTGGATGTTTTGGAGATATAACAAACTGGGTGACCAACCATGGTGCGTCACTAGCAACTGCGTGGTGGCTGACTCACTAGGTGCACTGCACAGTATGTAATTGTACTACACATGAAACTGGCACCCAATATTTATCTGTTCAAATTTAGCATTTTAGGTATGGTGTGGCTTACCCACGTACAGTATATGCAAAACTGCGTAAAACAAGGGATTACTGTACATAAAAAATAAAAAAAAATAAAAAAAATTTTCCCCATTAAAAAACTAAGAAAACTATAGTTTAAACCAATTCACCCTGATACAGGACTCATTTAGGGTAGCTTTCATATTTTTATAATCTTCAGCTGTGTTACTTTCTGTAATGTAATGTGTATTTTTGTGTTTGATGCAGCAAAGGAAGCCACTAAAACAACATACTACACAGCTGTTGTTGTAGCTGGTCTTGGAGCTTTTGGATTAATGATGTACGCAATCTTCAGAGAACTACTCTCATCATTTTCACCACAGGTGATGCCTTATTGGCTCTAAGATATTAGGGCTGCGCAAGTTGTGGTAAGAACAACATTTAGCCACTTGATGTATAACTTGATAATTAGAATTTGGGAAGTCACTGGGAGTAATTGTAAGTTGTTCTAAGATGAATTTCAAGATTGAGATTTATTGGATTTCTTCCCCCTCCATCATTAAAATCTTATTTTTCTAACCATAACATGCATTAGAATCACTCTGACAAAAAGTTGTTGGTGAAATTTTTATTTATGTACAATACTTCATAATCGCAACTTCAAAATCCAGTTACTTCCAAACCTATCCTTTTCTCCTGTTGCACCCATCACTGTCCTCTTAGCTGATCATTTTCTCTGTCTTATATACGGTACCCTGTGAGCAATCCAGCATGCTCTCAAACACACTTCTCCCTCTATTCCTCAGTACACGTACATGCATCTTACACACTACACAATTTTTAAAAGGGAAAAAAACTGTACATTGGTTTTTGCTCTTTTCTTCTATGGGATTGGGTGTTTTTCGTGAACACTCGCCTTTAGCCCCTCCTTCCTGCGTAAAAAAAAAGAATAGAGTTTGTGTACCAACTGTAATATATAACTTACAATGCAACCATTAGTTGACATCAGTCACTTTGGCATTACTATACCTAAAGGATGTGCTCCATTATATTGTGCTGTACTATGATCAAAGTTAGGGGTGCCCAAGACTGTGATCCTGGTTGTCCACGAGCCAAGTCACCTGTGAATCTCATCAAACTGATATACATACAGTGACAGTAAATAACAAAAGTATCAAACTAACCGTGGTAAGATACGCACCAAATTATGAAAAATGAACATACGACATGCAGTGCAAATCTTCCAGCTAACATTGTCTCCTATCTATTTAAATTTTCCATTGTGAATTGCCAAAACAGTAACTATGAAAGCAAACTGAACAAAAATCTTGTGTATAAGTTTTAATGTAATCTCTATCAAATATTTTGGATGCCACATATTTATTTCTGAAAAAAAGGGGGGAGGGGGTAATTTGAGTATATACACATAATAGTCAATCAGTCAGTAATTGTTTGTTTTTTTGGGCTCTCCCCTTTATATGGTCAAGTACACTTCAGTCTTAAGGAATTGTCCTGAGTCAAGTGTTTAATCTTTAGAAGTTTTCAGCATTGACCCCATTTGGGGAGCTGGTTGAATTGTCCTGGCCTTCTGACAAATTAACAAAAATAGACCCTGATATTGAGAAGTTTGGGCACCTCTTGATCCAAATCATGCAATTCCAGTTCTGTGTTGCCTTTTTAGGTTAATTCATGCCTTCACTGCAGGCATTTACATATAGTAAATATATTATTACATTAACCACAATGAAAGTGTTACTTGTTGCCATAAGCATTTAAATGTGTCTTTCTGATGATTATTTTTTCTTTTCTTTTTAAGTCTGTATACAGTGCAGCTGTGGACAGAATCTGTTTCGAACCGAATGTTACAAAACTATTTGGAGAAAACATAAAATGTTTTGGAGAAACATCAAGGAGGGGCAGGAGACAGCATATCAAGTAAGGAGAGAAATGATTGATTGAAAAGCTCAAAATCAAGCATCAGTGATATGATTTTCAGAAGACATTCCATTTCTTCTGTTGGTAAAATGCTTTGGTTTACTTTATTTATCAGAAACAAAGTTTCAAAATTCAGCATCCCCACACCTCATAATCTTCCTTCTACTTTTAACCCTTTTACTCACTGGGTAGACAATTGTGTAGCTGAAAAATAAACCATATTGATTCTTATATAACCACACATAAAGGCAAATTTCTTTTTTACCCTATGTCATAATTTGTGAGCGAAAGGGTTAAGTTTAACTCTTGATCTGTTTAGTTTAGTTCAGCCCAACTGAACTTAAGCAAAGTAAAATTTTAATTTTTGCATACATGTAATCAGTTCACAATCACAATGTTTTAGTGTATGTGGTAAAAAAACCATAAATAAATAATCAGAACATAAAATTTGAAGTCTGTGAGAGTTTAGCATTTACTTTAAGTATGATCTTGTATGGGGGATAACGACTGATAAGCCTAACTATTTAAAAAATAGGAAAAACTTGGGTCTCATTTTGAAAGTGGTTTTGTAGCCTTAGGAGTAAACAGTAACAGCCAGGAAGCTTATTTTTCCATGATATTTGGAGGGGGGATGCCTCAAGGGTTACATTTAACTCGTGCATGAACAGGGTAAGTGGCCAACTCAGTCTGACCCAGGAGCAAGCAGGTGGGAGTAAACTAGAACCTCACTGCTCAGAGTCTGCCACCGTAATCATTGAGCTGTCGGGTGCCCTTCTGAATTAGTTACACACACAAATCTAAAAGAGCTTACCACCTGGAATTAAGTACCACCCTAACCTTTACCAATCCAGTGTTTACCTCATGACAAGGTTGGAGGTATACCTCTAGTGGTACATCAGATGAAACCACTGTCTCCATTTACCCATACCAACTGCATGTTTATTCACACACTGAATAATTACACCCTCCCATCTTTTACATGGTCTTCCTCTATCTTTCACACCTACGCACGCAGCTTGTTCATAAATTCTGTGATCAAGCATTGTCCAGACCACACCAATGTAACACATTGCTTATTATTTTAATTTTTGGGGCAAGTTATAGAATTAATATTTTGTATTTGATAAGTTCTAATAAGTAGTAGTTAAAATATATATGATATGAGAACTAAATGGAAGGGAAAGGAATTTAGCAAGTTTTTCTCATATTGCTTTCTTTCTACTTTGGTCACACTCATTCTCATCGATGGTTTTTCCCAAACTTCAGGCCTTGTTTGGTTCAGTGAAGTTAGGGTGATAGTTTTTTTTTTTTTTTTGTATTTTTTCATAAATCAGGGAAGTTTCCTTTCCCAAATCTGGGGTCCTTACTTGGAGCATTTTTACTTTCGAGCCCCGAATGTCAGTAGGAATGGTGTTTAAATAGGCAGTAGCGGTAGATTTGTGGTCTTAAGAGGTGAGGTGTGAGTAATGAAAACAGGTACGGAGGGTCTTTTAAGCCAGATTTTTTTTAGTTTGTTGAACTTACAATATACGTATCTTTATTTAGGTTGTTGCTATTCTTTCACTTGGGCTGTCACTGTAACACCTTTTATGTATTTGGACTCATTATTTCCCAATGTGTCCATACAGAAGCTTCCTAATCTTGAATACAGTTTTATGTTAATGAATATAGAATGTTTCAATTAGTGATGCACTGATGCCGATGACTAGCAAATTGGCCGGTGCCGGTGCCGATTATTTAATAAACAAAAACTTACAATTTTTGAAGATTTCTTGTTATGTTGGTATCAAATTATTAATTTTTTATATATCCTTCTCTAGCCAGCTTACCATCTGCAGTACCTAGTGTACAGTAGATTAATAAATTAGTTATTATAATGGAGTAATAACATCATCATAGCTGTAACCTGATTTTGTCTGAATTTTTCGTTTTAACTGGAATTTTGTTTCAAAACTTTGAATAAAAAAAAGAACAGGGAACACCTAATAGGCCTACTGAAGTTCTGATTAATTCAGTTATTTGCCCATTTTACTCAAAGAAAATCGTTTTTACATAAAACCTTCATTACAACTAATTTATGACATCTTTTTCTTTTTCTCATTTTTCACCTTTTCATAGAGAAAGGTGAAAATAATAATTTTATGTATGGTGCAATAATATAATACAGTAGGTACCCCCTAGCTATCTTTCAACAAAGGTCAGGAATATATACACAAATCTAACAAGTGTGTTTATTAATTATACAATATTTTTAACTTTACTTTTTTTTTATAATGGCCTCATCATCACCCCTTATAGCCATCTGATCCTCCCACATTAAATTATTTATTTTTAAAAATCAAACAAAAGAGAATACAATTCAGATCCATAACTAAACTTAGCAAGTCTTTACAGTTAATTAAACAAATTATGGCTTCAGAGAAGCATATGTATAAAATTCTAGTCATAATGCTCAGTACACTAAATGAATCTTTGCAAAAAAAGACACCCTATTTGCAAAAAAACAAAGAAATTAAAAGCTCAATTAGTTTTTAAACATAAACTCATATTTCCTTAAAATACTGTTCCTCATCTCAAGTCCTTTCAATATTTAAAATTTAGTAATGGTAAATTATGATGCAAAAACATCACCATTTCCCCAGTGGATGCACTTAGCTTGTTTCTTCTGAGAGAGTAAACCTGGCCACCACAGCTAAATAATCGCTCTCTCAACAGATGATGGAGGAGATGATAAGTATTTAGACACTAAACAAGACAAAATATTAAAATTTGACCCATGTTTCTTCCACCAAATCAAAGGGCATTCTGTTGGTCCAATGAGATTGTGTTCTAAATACCTCTTTATTTCTGCTTTTATTTCAGTGATGTTGTTGTTTTCTTCAGAATCTTTAGATTCAACCTTTCTCTTGGATTTTGGTGTCTTCTTCTTAGCTTTTTCCTGAACAAAATCTGTGTAGCATGATGAAAAATCAAAACTGAAACCTTCAATATCACTTATCTCACTTTGAGATTGCCCCAAATTTGTGGGTGAAGTACCATTTGAAGAATCACCTGCAGTGTTTGAGTTTGATTGATGTATTACTTGTACATCCTCTGTCATCCAAGTAATCAGTGTGTCATTGATGTGTCTTTCAAAATCTTCCTTTTCAAAGAATTTAGTCATATATCTAGGATCAAGAAAAGTGGCTAGATTGGTATTTCTATCTTTTAAGTATTCATGAAATCTTTCCTTTGATGAAGTTTGCTAAACAGAAATAGTTGAACCTAATCCTGTAAATTGTTGTGATTTTTCAGCCTTCTTGAAAAAGCTATCCATTATCTTTATGGTAGGAATGATGGAAGAAGCTAATGCTTCTCGTTTACTTAAAACCTTTGTCAAATCATTGAAATTTTTTAGAATGTGAACCAATTGCTCCAGAAGTTGCCATTAGTTATTTTCCAAAGATCTCAGTTTAGGGTGATCATAAAGATATGGAATCAAAGCTCGTTTTTGTTCCAAAATTTGCTCTAACATAAATAATTGACTATTCCATCTTGTTGATACGTCCTGAATAAATTTGTGATTGGGCACACCATATTGATCTTGATACTTTTTGTATGTGTCAAATGCAGATGAAGAATGGTTGAGATGACCAACAATAGCTTTGCACACTGAACATATGTTCAAAACATATTTTTGAACAAATATGGCATCATTTAAAACAAGTTGTAATGTGTGCAAAAAACAAGGTAATGCGTGATATCCAGTTTGCAGCATTGTCCTGAGTAATTACATGAACTTTTGAAGACGGAATTTTAAAGTCATCCATAGCATTTTGAATGCACTCATTTATATTTGTTGTTGTATGGGACTCCTCAAACGGAGTTACCTTTAAGATGGCTGTTCTTTGCTCAAAATCTGTAGTTAACCAATGACCAGTTAAACTTATGAATGATAAATTAGCTGTGGTAGCAGTCCACCCATCCATTGTAAATGAAATGAATGATGTCTTATCTACTGCATCTTGTATCTTTTTCCTAACCTTATCATATATATTTTCAAACACAGTCTGTTATGTACTTTCTACTTGGAATAGAGTAGTTGGGGCAGATATGATTCAAAAGTCTTTGAAACCCTATATCTTCAACTATAGAAAAGGGCTGGATATCAGTGGCAATCATTTCTCGTATCAAATTATGAATTGCTGTTGCTTTATGGTCATTAATATCCCAAATTTTCTTCCTTTCAAAAGTTTCAAAGAGGGTTTGCTGTGTAGCACTTATACTTGCAAGTTTCTTTAAGTGTTCTGCAGGTGGATTGGTATTTTTCCTTTTCTTTTCATCTTCCTTCTTTTTAAGTTGCTCTTCATAATTTGCAATGCCCTCACGTTTTGTTTTGATATGTTGTAACATATTTGTGGTTGTGAAAGTTTTCCTTGATTTTCCCTTGATTCCTCTGGATAATTTTTGGCTACATTCACCACAAATAGCAAATGAGTCATCTTCGCGGCTGACAGTAAAATGCTTCCACACCCAACTCGTAGTTTTTGTTGGAATTGAACCGGTGGAGCTTGCACCAACCATTATCACTTTTGAGCTTTTTAATTATAGTTACCTGACCAAATTTATATTATTAAATATTATTAGTTGCTTATTTTATCGTTAATAAAAAGTTATTGATTATTGCTACTCAGTTTTCAGTATTTAATATGCAAAAGAATTTAAATTGGAAGGGAATGGAATTTACAAAATTAAATAACATATATTTTCCAAGCAATGAAATATTTCTTTATCTAGGTGCTCTGCAAAAACTGAAAACCAAAATAGTAATTAATAAAAAAATTCAGTAATCAGTATTTCATGATGCCTAGGCTATTGAACAACTATTTTATTCGTATCTAACACATTTTAGACGCTAGCCTCTCGTACACATAAGCACATTAAGATATATCTAGCAGAGTATCTAATATCTATATTCCAAAGCAAAAATATTGTTCATAAATATGTGTAATATTACTTATAACTTTCATGAAGTCTTTGGTTGAAATTTGAAAAAAGTTATATCTTCATGTAATCGGCCAAATTTGGCCAATGCAAAGAAGTTGGCCGATATAGCCGATGCCGATTAATCGGTACATCACTAGTTTCAATAATAGTATAATTACCTGTTATTTGACGTTGAACTGAAAATTGACATTATTTTGCAGTCATTTTCCTTATGAAGTAGAAGGAAGAAAAGGAATCCGAATCAAATTTTATTTGCGGGGTCAATACCGATCCGGCACTGTCCATCTTGATGCTCGAACAGTAAGTCTCTTGTCTCCGAGACTTGAAAGTTTTAATTATTTTCTAAGTTAACCCTTTCGCTGCTTTGGTGGTGTATGGTGAAGTGCTATGAGCGTCAATTGCTAATTTAATGTTTCACTATACAATTGTTTCATAAGGTAAGTTTTCAAACATCTTGTTTTTTTTTGCACATGTGGCGAGTATCTTTGAAGTTAGCAGCGAAAGGGTTAAACATGGGTACTTACTGTTGGCGTAAGCAACCACAATGGTAAAATCCCATAAATTTAATGTGGAAAGTTAGATTAGTTTTGTATTGGGTTACTGTAAAATTGTCCATACACTATTATGCATTATAAAATGGAGCTGTATTGTTTTCTGACCTTAATGATTCTTGAAGAAAGGGGAGAATATTTCTTAATATTTGCAAGTAAGAAAGGCGTATCTTTCTTCCTTCGGAAATTAACTTCCATATTTCTTATAATTATCCACTATTGGCGTAAAAATCGGGCGTTTTCGAGATTTACCTGAAAATCATATGCCCCACGTAACTTTGGTAAAGTCCTTAATCTTAATAAAAGAAAGCTATTAAAAAGGTCAATTATCACTCGTCGTCTTAACCCTTTAATGACGGATGGTACCTTAAGGTCCACCAGAAATAATATAAATTGTACTACAATACTTCTTTTCTATAAATGTTTCTGCATGTTTAATTGTTTATATATAGATGTCATTTAGTTGAGAAAAACCCAAAATGTGCATCATTTCAGTGACTATACGTTCTGGTAACAAGAGTGACCGCATATGCTGCGGACTAGTCCTTAAAGGGTTAAAGACAAGACTAGACTTCTATGACTGATGCTCCTTTGGGTTATGTTAATTTGCATTTAGGTTTTTTTCTTAGTTCGTGTCTAATAACCCTTTGTTTATTCAGTGCTCTTCCGGCTGGGAGTTCCGCTACTTGTTCGTCCAATCCGACTCGTACCCGCATGAAGTGGTTGTGGTGGAAGACAATCGCACTATCGTCGACAACCAACCGATTGAGGAGTCTTCAAGTGCCTTGTTCTCCCTTCCTTCATTAAAAGAATCTTGATCGTTCAAATTACCTTTTTTTTGTCTTATGAGACGAATGGTCGCATTGAAAGACTCGAACTTATAATTTGTACCGTTTGTTTTGCGTCAGAAGTTTTATACCTTTTTGTGTGAAAGATAAGTTATTTGCTCCCCTTTTCCGACTGAGTTCCTTAATGTAAAACACTAAATGGATAGGGGTATAACGCCCTTCCACCCTGTTTCAAAGGGGGAGTATAACTCCATTTGGTAAGGGCTGAGGATGAAATTCTATAAAAGGAAGGTTGAAACGAGTTACAGTTCATGAAAAATATTAATGGAACCCATATTTAGAAATTGACACTGAATTTCTTACAAAAGGTCTCATTATACGATATTTT
Organism: Bathynomus jamesi; assembly: GCA_023014485.1. Lineage (NCBI taxonomy): Eukaryota > Metazoa > Arthropoda > Malacostraca > Isopoda > Cirolanidae > Bathynomus > Bathynomus jamesi. The sequence continues at coordinate 69,384 of JAJOZX010001165.1, read as the reverse complement.
AACAGATTTCAGTTATGTTGCCGAATCAAAATTATTAACACTTAAAATGCTGATTATGTAGTAACAGTTCTTTTCACACGAAGCTTAATGATATATCTGTTCTACTTCAGTGTTTTTGTTTCATGAAGACTTCCAATAATAACTAGTTGCTTGTAATTGTATAGAATAGTGATATCACATTTTAATTAAAATAATTGTTTACATTAAAAAATACTGGCATTGGTTTTTTAGTTTGTGCATTTGATTTTCCTTAAAAAAAAAAATGACTTGTGAAACTTGGATATGAACACTGGTAACTGTGTCTTGCAAGTATCTCTCTTTAATGGCTCCCACAAAGGAAATTTATACGAAAATACTTTCTTGAAATACAATCAAGCGTCTTTTTTCTTATTTCCTTTGTGGAGCCATTATAGGGAAATACCCGAGTGTGTGGCACAATGTTACCAGTGTTCAGGTGCAAGTTTCACAAGTTAGAGATGTTTTTTTGACGGGAAAACGGGATTAAATGTGAATGTAAACAACAGGAAGGCTAACTAACATTATCAAAACACTTTTCTACATTACCAGCCTCAGGGTATATAAAGTTTGCATTGAGTTTTCTTTCGTAGTCTTCAAACTAGAAATCTTGTTTTGGGCGGGTGGTACTTACTTTGACAAAACTTAACTGATCCCTCAATTAATTTTTTTTTTTTTTTTTTTTTTTTTTTTTTTTTTTTAAGCCTAAGTTAAACATATATTCCTTATTATGCAAGAACCATTTTTGAAAATGAAGGGCAGAAGGTGCAAAAAAACATCAGAATGTATTTGAATTTTAAATACTTTAACTTAAGTTACAAAGGTAGTAAAATCTTCATATTACAGCAAATAAAGTAACTTAGATTAAGAACATTGAACATCACTTTGTATAATTTAGCAGTAGCTATCATCAGCGAGCACCGTCACCATTTGGTTATAACTACTGAATGAAGAGTCGCATTTACTATTTGTGCTCTTAACTGATGCTCTAACAGTATATTTTATGTACATAAACTTTGTAACTAATATTAATACCCTAAGTAGAAGTCTTGGGTAATTATTTTAGTGTATTTTAACTTTTATTTATTACAGTACATACGAGAGCTTGCATTATACATTCAAAAATTTTGGTCTAAATACAGCATTCATAATAATAATAAACATTAACAATATTAAACAAATGCTGCTACATAACGGGCCGTGCGTAAAGAATGAGATGTCGGTTCGTACGTACAAAACGAAAGTAATATCCAAGCAATTGTGGGGGTTTAGACTGATTTCGAACTATGTTTGGTGTGGTATATATCATATGTAACCAATTTAAATTGCAATAGTTTCCATGCTGTTGACGTACACTCGTCTTAAGATAAATTTGCTTTGAAAGTTCTCAAAACCTAGAAAACTTTCAAAGCAAATTGGACATACTGGTGATAAATTGTCTTTGAAATCATATTTTTAAAGCAGTCATTGCGGTAATAATTATGGACGTTACTTTGGGTATTATTGAAGCCAAGAGTATTTAGGATTAGTATGAAGGAATGCTTAACGAAGACAACATGTAATTCAGTTAAAAATAGTGTTTTCCTATTAAACAGACCTGTAACAATAAAAACCTTCAAAAAAATATGTATATAGATTGTTGTTAATAATTTAATAATAAAAGTAATTTATATTTTAGTGTAACTTTGAACCCTTACCTGAATACACATTTAAAAAAAAAAAATAATTTGAACAGAGTCGTATATAATGTTTAAGTAAAGATGCCCCAAATTATCGTAGATGACAAACTTCATTAGACTACAAATTTTTGTTAAGAAGAAACATTGACGCGAGGAAAACAGGTTCATACTATTGTTTTACTGACGAAAAGTATACTTTTTTTTTTACTTAAACCATACAAGTTTTCCTTTCAAATGGGTGAAAGTTTAATGGCTAAATAGATTTCATTTCGTAAGGATGAAGTGTATGGAATAACGAAACAACCCTCAAAATATCCACACTGCCAAATTGAGGAGATTAAATAACGAAATAAATACAGGGTGTCCCATAAGGCCGGCATCATAGGAGAAATTCATATTTTTCTCTTTCTACAGGCCACAATGTCCGAGCAAGGAAGAACGAATCCAGATAATTCTACTTATAGGACTGCATCCAGACCGCGAGCCAATAACACAGTTGTGTTAGCAGACTTGTTGCAAAATCTCTCTGACTCCGATTTCCTATGAGTAGAATTATCTGGATTCGCTCCTCCCCGCTCACAGACATTATGGCCTGTAGAAAGAGAAAAATATGAATTATGGTTTGTAGAAATAGAAAAATATGAATTTCTCCCATGATGCCGGACTTATGGGACACCCTGTAGTATAGCCCTGTAAGAAAGCTGGTTTCATGCTGATTTACAAAACTTATCTAAGGCAAATTAAGCACAACTACTACAATTTAACTAATATCAACCTTAGACAATTTTTTAGAACCGTCACCTGCGGATTTGAAGAGTCATTCTGAAGCGGCTACTTTTATAGCTTTCCTTTGAACAATGTCGGTCAGGGATTTTATAGCATCCATCACCGAATCAACTCTGGACTCGAGCCCCGCTAAACGGTCAGCAACTCCTCCTCCATCGGCCAAAACGACGCTTTTTGCAGCTTCAATTTGAGATTCCTCAAGGCGGAAGGAGTGACAGCTGCAAACGTGCCAACGGTCCCTGCCCCTATTCGGAAACATGGTTATGCGATGATCTTTTAAACAGTTGCAAAACATGAGCGTTCTCTTACCTAGGTAGTGTAGCAGACGCAAGCCAGGATTTGAAGAACTAAAACACATTCTAAAACAACAACTTTCCGCTTCGCAAAGTCGGCCGCAATTCTGCTGCTGCTGCTGATATGGATTAGCAAGGAATACCGACTCTATATAAGATATCAGTTCTACCCTGCTCTTGTAGCTTACGATTTCGGCTTCTTGTTGAATAAGTTGGATATCGCTCACGGCCAATCCATTCAATAAATTCATAAGAACAAGCACAATTATGAAGACAAACATTACAAACAGAAGATGAGAGGAAACAGGAAAGTTAGACAGTGGAAGATCAGTATATTCAATTTCACCTGTTGCCATTGCAATTGTTTTGAGGAGAGTCTTGGGGTATGTCACAAAATTATCATCTATTTGAAATACGAGATAGAAACTCAAGCTAAATGCAATAATTACGAACGAAAACATGAGAATTAATTTCAGGAAATTAAATGTGACTGTAGTGAACATTGTAATGTAAACTGCGAATAAGGGATGGCGCCCTAAGATCAAAACTAACTCGACCCACGAGAATAAAATCAGCCAAGCTGAAAGTCCTTGTTGAGATACGTAAGGAATCGGAACAAAGAGAATAATGATGGTCATTGATAAGATGGAAACCTCAAGCCAATTTTCAAGACTTTTTACGTAAGTTTTCCAGGAAACAATGAATTGAATTAATTCACGCATTATCCCGCATATCCAGAATATCAGTATAAAAATCTGTAAAAACAACTTTACTGGCATTTCATAACCGAGTAAAATGCTATCACCGTCTGTAGAATTGAAACCTTGATCAAAACTACTCGTTGGGTTTACTTCTAGGAAACTTCTTTGAATAGTACCGAAAAACAGCAATATGTATGTAGTAAGAAGAATCAAGAAAGCGGAATAGGCCGCTAAATTTATGTAGTAGTAGTGACGAATTCGTTGCCATTTTAAAAACAAAAATGTATCAATAATAGGATGAAGCAAAAGATGTCTGTGAGGTTTTGAACCGCTTAAGAATTTCAGGCAATCTGTTTCCGGTTTGTAGTCGAGGGTAGTAGGTGCAAGCATACTGTAATGAAGAATTATCTCGAAGTCTCTGTCAGTTACATTGTTTTTAAACTTAATGCAGTCGTTCAAAACTTCTTCTAAGATAGTAGGCTGAATGCGGGTTATGGCCAAAGTTCCAAATTTGTTCTTGATTCCAAGATGAGCTCCATTTATTAGTAAATAACGTACGAAACTTTGATCGTCACAGAGAACTGCGTAATGGAGTGGGGTGCTGTTATAGTCATCCTGAGCATCTATATTTAAATACCCTTTAAAATTAAGTAATATTTGCAAACAACGTAAGTAGTCAACACCTTCATGCAGTGGTTGCTCTCTTTTCACCACCTTATGAAGAGCTGTCTCGCGTTTTCTATCTACTACTTTCATTGCTCCCTGCTTCAGTGCTCCAATCTTCTTCATGTTCTCAGTAAGTGATTCCATTATCTCATAGTAACCATTTTTTGCAGCGTACAGAATCGGGGACAAGAACGTTGTTTTATCGGCTCGAGTAGGATCTGCCTCTTCCTTAAGGAGTACATCTACAAACTCGTGCAACCCATGGTCACACGCATAGTTCAAAAGGGTGTATTCTCCGTGATCTTCTTCCAAAATGAGTTTCTTTGAAGATTTTTCTTTTTCGTGCATTTCACTCATAATATCTTTAAAAAGGTCGAGGTTTAAATCTTTCATCGCTTCATAGAGATCATCGCCATAATATCTTTCCACTTTCTCAATGTCGTCAAAATTGATGGTATCCAAAAGTCCAGGAAGCTTCTTGTTAATAATATCCTTCGTCGTCTTCAGTCCCACCTTTGTATCAAGACTAGCTCCTTTCAACACCAATGTTTTCACCATATACTCCCAGCTCTTCTGAGCAGCTAAGAATAAGGGAGTAGCTCCACTACTGTCTTGACGATCGATTTTAATTTTCTTATGTTTTAACAACTCATTTAAACTCAATCTTAAATTATCCTCTGATGTTTTCCACTTCAGAGCCAGAAGATGAAGGCAAGTTCTTCCGAATTCTCCCTCTTTTACATTTACTTCAGCTCCATTTTCCAAAAGTATACGGATTACCTCAGGACTCCCAACTTGTGCTGCATAATGCAAAGCAGTGAACTTATTTCCACGAAGATCCTGGAAATAGGAAACGTAGTTAGCATCATAATGTAATATTACTTTCATTGACCTAATATAATAAATTTTATGAAAATATAAAAAATCGGTAAACTTTCAAGAAAATTTTACATTACTTTGTATGGGCGACATTAAGTTATTAATTTATCGTTCAGAGGGAAATGAGCAATATTTCGGATAGCAAAAGTGCCATTATTCAATCTGACTAACCTGGCGTTAGTAAGATTTTGTCCCGAATAACGCCAAATGATTTTATTCAGTCTCGAAAAGACCTCCGGGAAGGAAAGGGTTAAAGTATGCCTGATGCATTAATCGAGAGAACATTCTTCGCAACAGTAAAGGTCACGTGAGGAGGGGACATACAGCTTTACGTGGGATCAAAAGATTTGCTACATTATCGAAACGCAGAACAGCCACCCATTAAATTAATGAACAAATCAAACGCCGCTTAACCTCGTTGATCTAACGAACGACATGGCTACGATGTAACCATCTAAATACGGACAATTTCGAAGTATAAACGATAACTTGAAAAACTAATTATTGATGTACAAAACTCCCACACGAGATACTCTCGCGCATCTCCACAAACGAGGTACAGACTTTCATAAATCCATATATAAAAAAATTAACTAAACCAAATTTAACTTAACCTTAGCGCCATTGAACCGAGGATGAAGTAACAAGTGTTTCAGAGGCAGTTGGGGGCTCGAAGGGTGGTTTGTTAAGTCATTAAATGATGAGGCACTTCAATTTAGCCTAGCCTAGCCTAGCCTAACCTAACCTAACCAGGATTAACTTTTTTCCAACGATTAAAAAAATATAAATCTAGAAATACTTTTTCAATGTTCAGAGGTATTAAGAGCGTTACCTCAAAAAATTATCCAGTTATATCTGTATTATCACTCCACTACAATTATGCCAAGTTGCCTACGCATGCACTACATTTATGTCAGTAATGCCGTCTTTTAATGCCTGTTTAAGTATAAAATGAAATCTTGGCATTTAAAGTGAATACGATCATCATACATGTGGATCATTAAATGTCAAAATTGAAAAAATTTAATTACCTTATTACATTCGCGTTCTGACGTTATAGAAACAAAATCTCTTATTCTTCCATAACGAGAATTGCGTTGCAAAATAAATTCATTGAAAATAAGCATTGCTTAGTCATTCTAAATATTATAACTTGAAAAAACGTTCTTTCAGAACCACGTTACGTTTCATAATTATAGGATTTCAAACTGAAAATTAGTGAGCATTAAATTTTCTAGCGATAACTACACTGATCTCTGAATACGTGTATAAAATTAGCATTACTGTATAAAGTTAATTTTTAAAGGTGAACCAGTACCAGTTGAAGCAAGTTATCATATTTTTTACAATTGAATATCACGTGCTCTTTACTCCTTACCAAAAAAAATATTTACGTCGAAAACTATCAGACTCAACAGGTACAAACATTATACAAATGGTCCATAGAAGGTTAAGAGATAGTGTCTGGAGTAGGGACTACGTAGGCCAGTGGAACACTAATAATGAACATACCAGTGATGTAGTCGAGACCACCATGGCTGAGACCGAGGCTGAAAAAAGGTCTAGAGACCATATGCAATTTTTACATGTATTCATCGTGTAATACGAATTCCTAAGTTCTGTATTTCACATTCAGGAATAAAGATTCTGAAGAGTTTATCAAATGACAATTGAAAAATTTACTCTTCACAAATTCATAGGTTGTGACATTTTTTAGCAGTTAACTGCCTACTTAAAACAAGATAAGTGTTCGTTGCACTTGAACAAACATATTCGGCAGTGATGTAATAGAGACCAGCATGGTCGAGACCGAGACCAGAAAAAAAGGTCTAGACCCGTTTCGAGTACTACATCACGAACACACAGTTGCCTACGCCAATGCTTCCAGATTTGATATCTATGAAATATATTGGATAAATACCAAACTGAGAAGATTGCAATAGCTTTATAAGATTGAAAATTCTTTCAAATTAATCATCAAAATTAGCGGCATTTTTCTTGAAGCAAACAGTTTAACATAACAGAATAATCATGACTAATTTTTATTCAGTCAGAAATACAGCGAAGTTTAGTAATAAAACTCAAGATAATTCATTTAAAGATGAATTTGAAATGTAAGGATGCATTTTCACACTTTTAATTGTTATACTGCAGTTATAATTTCACTTAAAATGTATGCTACAGACTCGAGTTAACTGGCACAGGGATGTGGAGACCCCACCACCATCCGCCGAAAGGCGCAACTAGCTTCGAATCTCCCGCGACACAGGAGTGGAAGGATTGGGTTGAGGACCCATCCTTCCCCCCTACAAAAGGCAACAATAGCCTTGGACATGGGCGCCGCACCTGCCTGGGCTGCCCATGTAACTTCTTCGGTTTTTCCCATTCTCACCCCAATCCGTTGAGAAGAGATTTTTTTTTTTATGTATGTATGTATGTATACGTTATTTCAATATTGTGAATGGATTACCAAGTTTACTACGAATTACACTGGCGCTTTAGAACTCGATTATAAGACTTTCGTTAAGAAACATACTGATTGTGTGGTTATTCAAATGCTAAAAAGTACAAACGAATGTAAACAATGAACTTAATTACAGAAGCAGGTTTTTAACTTCAGACAGATCGCTTTTTGTAGCTTAATTTTGTAAATAATTTCACTCCGTCGGAAAAAAAAAATCAACGACAAAAAGCTATCGATCTGTGAAGTTGAAAAACTACTTCCCAGTGGATAAGCGAAGTTAAGCGACATTGCACGTGTGTAGGCAGTGCCCGGTCTTAGGCCGATGCAGTTGCCTTGGGCCCTGCGCCCTGGGAAACCCACGCTATATTTTCAAATAAAAAAAAATAGTAATTTGTTAATTATGATAATATGCTCATTTTAGTGTTATACATAATTTATGCTTATTGCTATTCTGATCATCCCTGTGAGTGTTGCATCTGGAGAAAGGAGTTTCTCGAAACTTAAGTCCTATCTGCGGTCAACAATGCTGCAAGAACACCTTACCAACTTGGCCATTGTATCCATCGAGAAATGATGCTAGAGATTTGGACTATGGTAGTTTTATCAAGAAATTTGCCTTGATGAAAACTAGGAAGGTTTACATTTAAGTTGTTTATTGCTGGTGTTACTATAATTACATTACTTATGATCAGAGCTGGGCAGTATTTAAATACATTTGTGTATTTAGAACTGTATTTATAAATACATTGTTTTTCATGTATTTAAATATAGTATTTAAATACTTAATGAGTATTTAAATACAATGTATTTAAATACTCAAAATAAAAATGTAAATACTTTTACTGGTTAATACACGTTCTGTACTAGCACAGTACGACGCGTCGACAGTGTAGTACAGCATGGTTCATGTTTCAACGTGTCAGTTCAATCAGTTGTGTGCCACTCTTAGTCGAAAGCGGTTGATTTCTTTATCGTGTGCGTGTCATGGCTTCAACAAGCAAATTTGTATGTATTTAAAATGTATTTACAAATGTATTTAAATACAATTGATGTATTTTGTATTTAGTATCTAAATACATTCGTAAAATGTATTTAGTATTTAAATACATTTCTCCCATGTATTTAGTATTTAAATACATTCAATGTATTTATTGCCCAGCTCTGCTTATGATAGTCCTTGTAGTCGTGTATAATGTATTTTTTGGATTAAATTTGGAATTAACGATTACGAACTAATCTGAATTTTAGTAAGAGGGGCCCCGCATGCAGCTCTGCTTTGGGGCCCGCAAACTAAGGCCGGCTCTGTGTGTAGGTATCGGATGAATCGCTGTCCTCTGCGTTCAGATGATGTAGTGACCCGTGGTTCGGTTCCATGTTAAGCTGTACATACTCTGTGATATGATCACCCTGGTTGTTAATATGGAAGCAAAATCATGCACTTAAAAACACAGTGTGAATTAAGAGATTGGATATTACGCTAATTTTGAAATCCTTCAAACAGTATTTGATCATATGTTCCGAAGCTAGTCACATGGGCTGGTTCAGCTGAAGTTGTATTGCATGGGTCGTAATGACAACACACACACTAGGGTTGGAAAACTAGTACCAGCCCTAGTGCGTGTATTGTCATTACAACCCATGCAATACAACTTCAGCTGAACCAGTCCAAATGTGTGACTAGCTTTGCGCAACTTTAAATTCAATAAAGTTACCTCTCACACTTTATATATAACTTGCGTACCCTGATGTTAGGCGAGGCTCCAGCTTTTAGTAGTAGCTGAACAACATGTTGGGAGCTGTTCTGGGCAGCAATATGGAGAAGGGCACAAAAGTCCGGATGGGTGTACATGTGGTCCAAATCTTCGGGGCGCGAATGTTGGAGGGCATGGCGAAGGCGAGGTTCGTCATTTGATTTCACCGCCAAAAGCAATTCTTCACGAGGGAGTTGGCTGTCGGGAAAAGGTTTATTTAGATGGACAAAATGAGAGAATTGAAGATGGGCATAAACATTAAGGGACATTTAAAGAACATTAAACTTGCACCATTACGAGAATCCGTTTAAAAAAGTCTAATCGACAACGGTTCATTTCGTCGCTATTCCATTGCTCTTCAATGAATTAATTAGTTTTTAAAGATTCCCACTGCATAAATAAACCCTGCATGGAAAAAAAAAAGTTCACTATGCCTTCGACTTTTATTCTACGATCCTAATAGATTTATTTTCATTGCCATATATTGGTTCACCACTACTACTACTGGTATATTTTATTTTCAATCAAGAACAATGAAAGACGAAATAATAAAAATTTAGCTATGAACGTATTTTCGCAAAATTAATACATCTTTTATAATCACTGCATTGGCATTTAATTGCTAGGAATTTTCATTTATTAACGTAACGCTTCCCTTCAGCTCTGGAAAGAAGTAGAAAGAAAATAGAGAATTAAATATTCCTTCACGGTCTCGGTCTCTCAAAATTTTCAGAAAATGTAGGGCTTCTGCCCGAGACTTTAGGAGCGCCACACCGCATTCATGAAATTTGGAAGCGGGAAGTGTCAAATAAGAGCTACATTTTGAATTTAGATTTCTTTTCCACATGTTTGAGTGTTTCGCAAGGAATCTTAAAAATTAAATTCATACCGTGCGAGTGTCTGGCAATTGCAACCTAGATTTGTATACAGAAACGAGTGTGGTAGTATGATACAAGTGGTTTCAGACATTTATTCGTGAGAAGAGAGATTTCTTCGATCGCACATACTGTACTTCATAAACGAAACGCTTTCATAAAATGGATACATTAATACCCAAAACAAATTAATATGGAGGAAAGGGAGAACCTACATGCTCTCTATGTAACGCCTCGTAACGATATAGAAATTGACCCCCAGCAAACATTTCTTGTAAAGAACCTAAATCAGCGATTTCCAACCTGTGGTACGCGGATGTCTTTTACGGGGCACGCAAGATGGTTATAAATACGCAGCTTGCCAATTAATAGTTACTCGCAATATTTAATATTTTCAAAAAATTATATTAGGTGTAGGCGAATAACCCGCAACTTTTGCGACTAAGTGTTTGCATAATATCCAATTTGCCATCGAGATCAGATTATTTAACGATAACGTGCAAGGCCAGTCAGTATTTTAATTCAGTACAAATGTCGATGAATATCATTTAAATATAACTTTTTTGATAAGAAAATTCAAGATTGAATATTACAGTACCTCCCACCCCACTACGATTTTGGTTAAGTGATACCACTTTCCTTAAAGGTAGTACCTTAGAAGAGCATGGGGACGAAAAGTAGCACATTCACCTTAAAAAGGTTGGGAAACCCTGATCTAGATAGAATCTCGCTATGACAACTAGTTAAATTTAGGTATACTTGTTTCGTGCGACTCTTAATAGATATTTAGATTTTTCATAGAACTTTTACTAGAATTATTTCAGTGTGGAGGTACATTTTTATACCTTTCCCAGATCTCCTTAAGAAATGAAGTTGAATGGTGAAATAGGAAGTGGACGAGTATAGAATAAATGATGAATTGAGTGTAAAAGATGCAAAACAAATGGATGGACGAGATGTGGAATATGTATCAGGATTATGAGGGAATTCAATGCGCGCGCGCGCGTTGCAAAGACAAGTGTGAAAACGAGGGAAGAAGCGGAAGAAGGAAGAGGACGAATGAAAAGAGCGAGAGAAGTGTGAATAAACTAGTGCGGCAGAAGAAACAGTAAATAGTGTGTTTGGAAGAAAGATGAATGGGAATTATGTAGAAAATAAAAAGTTGCTCTGGAAGAGTACAGAAATGAAACCGTGTAAAGGATGAAAATGTACGAAATGGATGGAAGGAAAATTTCGAGGATTTGATGGGTGGAAGAGACGAGAAGGGGAAAAAACAAGTATGAAAATGAAAAGGTTTATTGGCAGACTATAGTTCATATGACAAATATTATTAATACAATGACAGTTCATATACTAAGGAGAGAAATATATACAATTAATTAGAAATAATACTGTAATGTCGAAGTTAAGTGGAGCTACAGACAGACGTTTTCGTACCAAGAAGTCCATAGCTTAGACTCCGCCTCAGAGGATAAATGGCAGGACTCATGGATAGCTTGGATGATCGGGCTGGTTAATTTTTCAATTCTTTGCATTAGACTGCATTAGTGGTACCACTCATATCATTAATGTATGTAAAATTACCACTGGTTACCCCTAATACCTCTACATCACTTATACTTAAATTGGCCGACTTGCACATGTTACCATCCATGGTACAAAGTCATCATGGATGGTAGAGAGGAATTTTAGCTCTTGCTTAGGTAGCCAGTGCTCCTGCAGGAGTATCAAATCTGCACTGTCGCAGATTTTATGAACATCTACAGTTGAATTCCTCACTGACCTTACATTATATGAGACTATTTTCAGCAAGTTATCCGCCATGACTGACAGAAAATTTATTATTAGTAAGATTATTATACACAGTACAACTTTCAGGCATTACCGTTAGGGCGCCTATTATTATTATTATTATTATTAATATTATTATTATTTTGCTTGTTATCAAATCTCTTGGAAAAGTGAATAAACTCCTTAACAATAATACCATCTGCCCATTGACTCATATTATACGGGTTGAAATGCGCATTTACACCTTTGATTATTACTTTAAATGAGTTATAATATGGAGATTTCGTGTTTAGTTTATTAACTATCAATATACTGTGTTCACCAATGACCATGTGTCGAATATCGCTTGCCTCGTTCGAGAGCCGAATTCGCGACACAGAGAGGGTGAGATTCCCCATCGGTGGCCTCGCCGCGGAGACAAGTTGAGGAAACCTTCGGGAGGGGCGCCTGTTAATAGTAACCCACCCATGCTCCTCCCTCGATCTTCCTGAGGCAGGGTTCGCCTGCCTGGGGGATGGGTGGCACAACCTTTGGGGGCTAGGAGACACCTCCCTTACTCTGTGGCTTGGTGAGGGTCGGTTAGCGGTGTTTATAACCTGACGGCCGCCCGTGCCCCTCCTCCTTCGGTGGGAAGGGGGGCGGGGAACTGCGCATCGAGCGAGGCGTAATCGAACGCCTCTCCTCTGCAGTGGGAGGCAGGGAAGAGGGCAATGATGCCTCGTCTCGGCATTGGACCGTCCATGTTCCTCATTGTGAAATCGGGAGCAGGGTGTCCTTTCCGCTACCCCAGCATGCTGCGTTTCCACCCCCACCTTCAGGGGGGGGGGAATTGGAAGCGGGGTTTTCGTTTCCCTCGCTGCCTGACGCGCTTCTTGGAGATCTGGCTTGCTGAACTACTTCCGAGTAACTGGGCTTTGGGAGGAGCGTCTCTTTCAACGCATCTAACTCTGTACCGGAATCAATATACAATTGATTAGAAATAATACTGTAATGTCGAAGTTAAGTGGAGCAAGACACGTTTTCGTACCAAGAAGTCCATAGCTTAGGCCTTAGAGGATAAATGGCAGGATTCATGGATAGCTTGGATGATCGGGTTGGTTGATTTTTTAATTCTTTGCATTAGACTGTATTGAGCACGTCTTGTTACCTTCGGGAAGCTCGGGACATTGCGGGTAGCAAACATTTGCGAAGCTGAGCATCTCGTGGTAATTTATTTATTAAGTGTCTAAAAGACCTGTTGTACAGCAAATTTAGGGTTCTGCCAGAACCTTTTTTATAATTCACCCAGTTGCTGTCCGTATATATTACTGCAGAAAGTACGAGAGAGAACGTCTTTACCTTCACTTGTACAAACTCGAAAGTTCCTTGTGATCATATTCGCTTTAATACACAGGCTTCGAGATTCTTATATCCGAGTCATCACTCAAGGAGCTGGTAATAGTTTGACCCAAATACTTACACTCTTGTACTTCCTCAATTACTTCACCATTCATTTTAAACCTTATACAGCTTTTAGGATGAAATTGCATACCGGTAACCTTAGTTTTTGTAACATTAAAAAGAATGTTTCTGCGAATACTCTTCGCAGACTTTTAGTAGCCGATCCAGACCTTTAACAGAGGGACTTATTAACACCATATCATCGGCATAAACCAAGTTATTTATCCTTGTGTTATCTATACAACATCCCACTGTTGCTTAAGTGAAGCAATTCATCCGTCAATATACACATTAAACAGCATAGGGGAGAGCAAGGAGCCTTGTCTCACCCTGCAAGAGGAGCCAAAACACACAGTACATTCACTGTTAGGTGGGGCAAAGATTGGTGGGAATACCAAAATTTCAATACGTTTAATATGTACATGGGAACCTTCCTGTCTTCGTTTTGCAAATAAAATATTGTGGTTCACCCTATCATATGCCCTACTTATATCTAGGAAACAGCTATAAATAGTTGAATTACTGTCAATGTATTTATATAGTTTCTTTAAGTACATAGATACACAGGTCAGTTGAGTGGGACCTTTTAAAACCAAAATGATTAGGAGATGTCCATAGGAAATCATTTAATAGGAGTAACGAGTTTTTCTAGTAGTTTCGAGAAGCAGGAAGCGACAACAATAGGCCTGTAATTATTGCTGGACAATGTCTCCGTACTTATTTTTGACCAGGGGCAAGATATATACCCTCATGAACTCTGCAGGGATATAGCTATGAGCAAGCATGGCTAATAGTAGCAATGATATATGCAGACAAAATATGCCAATGACGTAGTATAAGTGCATGTATGATAGTATTTAGTGGTGCGATGGTAGACAGACCGAATGCCTGTGACTGTCAAGTATAACCATGGATGAAGTGAAGGAGGCAGCAGGTGTGGAATATTTAGGAAACAGGTACCGGGGATTGAAAGGGTTAGAGTGGTTGTGGTGTAAATGTCAGCGTGCATGAACAAATTGGGAATGTCTGAAAACAAGCAATAATTGTTCCATTGTACAAAATGAAAGGTGCAAAGCAAGAATGTACAAGACTTGCATAGGTACAAGTCTGTTGAGTGTAGTACGTAAGGTGTATTGATAGTATAGTAATAGAAAAAGTACGTGGTATTACAAAATACTTGACGAGCAAGGAAGGTTCCGAGGTAGAAGAGGCTGTGCGGATCAAGTGTTTGCAGCGAGACGAGTATATAGGTGTGAAACGTTAATATGACGTGAAAAGACGACAATGTTAAGAGCAGTTAAAGTGGATAATATTATGTCTTGCGTGCATCGGATACAGACTAAGTACTGTGATTCTGGAAATATGTGGTGTTCAGAAGTCAATGAAACTGAAAAATAAGGGAAGGTGCTCAGGTGGTTTCTAGATTTGAAAGAATGAAGGTAACAGTTGTGAAAAGAAGGTAGAAGTGTGTGCGCGAAGGTGAAAGGAGAAAAGGGCCGAGAAAATGGATGGACAGGGTGAATGACTGCGTGATTAAGTGCAGATTTTACCTGGGTGATGGCACGAGAGGTGGCTGCAAGTAGGTTGGAATGGAAGAGGTTTGTTAGAAGTATAGTATGTAAGTAGGAACCCTGCCTTTTGTTTATTATTGACAAGTTCTGTAAGCGCCACCACGCATGGTGTATAAAGCGCCGCAGTTGCGGAATTTAACCATGTGGTGATGCTGATCCACCAGTATTGTGCGAATGGATGTTTATGCTTTCTCTACTACTGCGCTAACTTGTCTTGCGTCCGAGCTATTTCTGCCTTCTCACCCAGTTTCGTTGGGGAAATGAGGTTGATAATGTAGAGTATATAATGTTACAAAATTTCGTGGGGGATTTCAAACAAAAATCAACTGAAGTACATAAGAAAAATTCGCGACATTTATTCGTGAATTAAGGATAACACACATTTTCAAGTAAAATAGTTAAAATTAGACATCCCTACTTCCATTCTTAAATTATTACTTTAAAATTAAAAAATTAGTGGTATCAAAGCCTACCTCTATCTAGTTCGTATACGTTTGCATTATAACTTAAATAATTTCACACAAAATTATGAACAAAATTTCTAAGCCACTTCGATTTTGAGTACAGCTTCAAATTTGTTTTTCTTCCTGGCTCTGGATGAGATCAAAATTTTGATGGCCGTGATATTTTCGTAAATAAATACACGTTGGTTTCTGCAGATTTGTAAAACCCCTTTATTTACTCTTGATCAAATCAACACTACAAAAATTAAGTTAAAAAAATGGATTCAAACAATCTAGTCAAACCACGATAGGCTTGTACAAAATTTTATGCAAATTTGTTAAATCGAAAAAATTCCAGTGTCAATAAATTTACAAAATAACAGCCATCAAAATTTTTGAGTCGTCGCATCCAGAGCTAGCAAATCCAAATTTGTGAAGCTGCATTTAAAATCTGAACACCACTCGAGTTTTCAGTAAATGTTATGCTCTTTTGCTGAAACTTTTGTTCTAAATATTTTTAGGAAATTATTTTCATGTTAACTTACAATACGAGCGTGAATCTATGCGAATCAACTAGATGTTAGTGATCGAATTAACTTAGCACGATTCCGATGTGGACATCACCCCAACTTACAGACATATAAACACAGACTAGATAACTTCACAGATGACACCTGCCACCTATGCCAGGACACATTACAAACAATTGAACACATTATAACAGACTGTACCGTTCTAGCACAACATAGAACACAGGGTGGGCGGCTGATCGGCTAACCAACAACTAGATGTTAGTAAGTTTTGAAAAGTTTTAAAATCATACTTTACTCTCGACCACCAACCAAAGTGTACGACAAAATTAATGAATATTTACAGGAAGAAATAATAAAAAGGAAAACTAAAATGAAAAAACAGATTCAATGATGAATTTAAAAGAAAATCTTATATTGAAAATATGAAAGAAAAGAGAAAAGGATATGAAGATTATAACGGAAATCCGATTAAATATAGTAGAGGTGAAAGAAAACTATAAAGGAAAATATAAGGACATGAAGTGTGAAGTATGCAGGAGAGAATGATACGACAGAATACTTGTTTCAGTGTGAAAAACTAAAACAGTCGGGGATAATGATGAAAGTAGATAATATAAAAATTCCAGAAAGTATTAAAAATTATATTTGAAAGTGAAAATTAGAAGACTCCTCGGTTGTCAGTAAAGGTTTAAGTACATAATAGGAGATACAGTGTAGAGGGGCTCTGCATCGGAAATGTGTGCTGATCCGCAGGATCAAGCGAGTAATTTCTGGAACCTGGAACCGCCTGAGTGAGTAAAAATTCGGAAATCAAGTAAAACAAAAACCAACTTAAAATTAAAAATGATAATTTTTTGTTTTTGAAATAATTTACATGCAGTAGTTATGCACTGCTAAATTTTTCAGAAAAAGCAGGAAAAAAAATGGCGGGATAACACTTTTACAAGAAAAGTATTACAACGAAAACCAAAAATTTTATCCTATACGTTACATCAAATTTACATTACATTTGGAAAACAAAGCCAATGGGGCCTATCGAAGTAATCCAAGTCATGAGCTACATTTTAATGAAATCTTGCAAAATGTCAATCTCAAGTCAGCTAACTGACAACTACAACTATTTATTACCACCAAAGTGCCTACATAACTTCAGCTACAAATATACACTATATACAAACTTTGGTCAATATTGGATTTTACTCCGTCACAAGCAGTTGAACAAGTACTATATACTGAATTACCATTAAAAACTGACTAAAAAATATATATCTTTTGCAAATTTGTTCAAATGTACTTTTTTCAATAAAATATATTTCCTGTTCTAGCTATAATGTACTTTTTCATAAAATATTGTTCCTATTTGGCTATTCTTTCGCTACTCTGGCGACTTAATTAGCTTGTTTTTTCTGTTGTGGCTATTTTTTTTTCTAATTGGATTCAGTTTGGTGGTGTTTGCGATAGAATTATGACGTGCCGTTTGAGGACTTGATTCGTCATGTGCCCTAGATGAAGACAAAGCAGCGGATGTTTTTATCAATTACGGCGTTATTCTCTCATCCTTAATTTGCCCGAAATGTGACCAAGTGCCTAATACGAGAAGAGATATTTAGGTGAAATAACCAATATTAACCCGTTAGGTTAATTGAATGCCCTTGATTAGTTAGGTTAAAGTAGTGATAATTTCGTTAGTTTAAACGAAAATGAGAGCAAACTTTTCTGGTTAATTTTGGTGTTTTGCACGTTTCCTGTGGTAATGCGTCATTTACGAGATCTCTTAACATGTATGTAAAGATCTCAAAAACTAAGCATTTGCACAGGAAACCAATGCAAATTCATGCAAAGCACCTCAAAACTGACCAGAAAAGTTTGCTCTCATTATAAAACCATACGGAGTAAAATCCAATATTTACCCAAACTTTCACTCATGAGTCAGTCATTTTTTCTTAAAATTAACTAATGAGCTACTGTTTACCACATCGTATGGCAAGTCATTCCAAAAATCTACTACTATGACTGAAAAAGCATTTTCGTAGATTAAGTCTACAAGTGTTTTCTAATTTTCTTATTATGGCCGAGTTTTTCAATCAGCCTCTAGTGAGAAAGTTATGTACATCTAAATTGTCCAAACCTGAAAACATTTTGAACATCTGTATCATATCTCCTCATACAACGTCTCTCAAAACTAAACATACGCAGTTCCTTTAATCTTTCCCCGTATTCCAATCTTCATAGGTTAGGGATAAGTTTTGTTGCCTTACGTTGCACACCAAGCATATCAATATCATGTCTAAGGTGAGGGGACCAGGCTTGAATGCAGTATTCTAAGCGATGCCTAACATAAGAATTATATAATTTACAGACGACTATCTTATTCTTGTGACTAAGATTACTCTTAATAATACCTAACATTTTATTTGCTTTATTTCTAGCTTCTAAACACTTGGAAAATTTGGGTTTCATCAAGGCCGTGCTCATTATATTCTATGCAAATTTCTACTCGCACAGCGTGAACTTAAGACTAAGAAACCAATAACCATTAATTTTGGGATTTATCTAATAATATGCACTCCAAATGAAGAGTACTTTCACCAATGCATGATTAATGGTTAGATTATAAATATAGTCCGTACAGGAACAAAAATCGATCATAAAGTCAAATGTATGCAACTGTCATAAATGTCACGGACGTTGAGTAAAGATGTTAACGCCAAACAGTTTAGAGAGTGTGCGTGTTCTTCGTAATGCAAAAATCTCCTACCAGAATTCGAACCCCGAGACTTGGGCACTAACTGCTGCGCGACGGCAGAATAAGAGGTCTCCCGTCTTGTGGCTGCCACCCAAATTTAATGCACGTCTATGTTCATTAACAGAGTACATCTGAGTAAAATTCAGTACGTTTTAAATTAGAGAAAATGTAAGAAAATTAAACAATTTTGGCTCTTTAGTCGCTTCTATTTTTCAGAATTTCTTTTGGAAATATCACGTAAATATTCCACTGAATAAGTCTTTCCCTTTGTGTCTGCCTCTATATTGGTTAGGTTAAATAATATAATGGCTAATCTCTCTTGAGCAACAACAAAATCCGTTATTGGGTTGCGATTCATTTCAACTATTTTCACCGAACCTTAATAAATAAAAATTTCTCCAAGTTCAAATGACCTTTTCATTACTATTAACCAAAAGAGAAGTAGAGTAATGTATTTTATTTGATTTTAATGGCAGCCGTAGAACGAAAAGATTCGATAAAAGTTAACCTGACGGCATTTTATCACCTGAATAAAAAACAACGCTTTCAAACCCAGACGACCCAGGTTCGAATCGTGGTGGGGTTCCATTCCTAGTTTATATACACAACTTAATTCTACAAAATACACAAATATGCACACCCATACCCATAGGGAAAAAAAAGATGCCAAGGCCTTTCGTGTAATCAATACAACCTCGTTAGAAACTGAAGGCAGACAGCAAAGAGCAAAATATATGCATCTGTACAGCCCAGACAAAGGAGATAAGAGGAATTAGCAACAGCTTAAATACTGATTAATAATTATGAGAGGGAGTAGGGGTTAACAAGATAACTCGGGAACTTGCAAAATAGATCGTATTATTAATGTTATTTACAAAGTATATAAATGCTCATTCTAGAATATTCCTTTCGGCTGTGCCTATTTCTTGAATGGGAAATTAGAACCTTCCCAATTTAATTTATCAATACGTATGGTTAAACAATGAATTAAAATTGCGCGCAATTCTACACGCATATTTATGCTGTTTTACTCTAAAACCTAGAGCTTTTCTCTAGTTTGACCGATCTATATACACAATCACGTTGCTTGCATTCGATACACACACCCGTCTGCATTAGCTAGGCCGTTTTGAATCAGGCGAGATTTAATAGTATTTTTATAATAATTAAAAACTACATTAATTCCAGCTGTTTTAAGTAAGGTCGGAAGGTGTTTATTTACATGGTAAAGAAGGCTGAGGATATTTTTATCAAACTCCTTGTGAATTACATTATAGTACCCTTTATTTTTAGCTTTACTTAAATCCTTTTCTAAAAACGGAATAGTATTGTATAATAGTTTACTCTCAATGTTTATTAGACAAAACTTTACCATCCAGACAATGTTCAAAGTCCATAATAGCTGGTAATGTTAAATAGGTTAGATTAGGCTAGATTAGGCTAGGTTAGGTTGGTAATTAGGACTATGGACCGTCTCTGAACACTGTCTGGATAGTAATGTTTTAAAATTCATTATATTGCAAAATTCTGTTCTCTTGAATAAATATTGGCCGAGAAAATAAATTACACTTCTATCACTGCACGCGCAATGATGTGTCCTATGCAGTGGCGTACTAAGGGGAGTGCGAGGGGGGCGGTCCGCCCTGGGTGACAGCCAGGAGAGGGGTGCCATCGGGAGAGTTGAAATACCAGTACAAGTTTTCAAACCAAATGAAAAATTCTCAAAAAAAAAAAAAAATTTTAAATGTTCAAACTATTACAACAGCTTAATGTTAATTTCCACTATAAAATAAATTTTTATTTTTATTAGCAATACAAAATTTACAAACGAAAAATTAAATATTTCATAAAAATTACATCGAAAGGCGAACGTTTGTTGACGTTTTAGTCATCAATTTGTTGAGCATAGCCAGCTGGCTGCAACTGACATTCCAAGTCTTGTTCACTTGACACTGACTCCACATACATGAGGTATGTTTCATTAAATAATTATGATAAAGCATAAAGTGCTGGTGTTTATAACAATCATGGTACTTATACCAATGTCCAGTAATTTTTTACAATGTGGTATCATAGTGATGTTTAAGTGTTTATAAATGCATCGTCGTGATGTTATAGAAACTCATGTTTATGAATGGTGGTCCCTGTGACTACTGGTTATCAGTAAAAAGACAGGAAAGTCACACTTTGCACTAAACTTTAGACTACTTTTTTCCTACAACCATGACTACTGAAGTAACAATGTGTATGACAGTTTTTATGATGACTGTGGTGATCTTACGATAGTGGTGGTGATATGACCATGAATTATTATTATTATTTTTTTTTAATGCAACTACATGGTGATGTTAAGAGAGGGTGATGATGCGACTGCATGGAGATGTGTTAATGCTTACATGCTTAATATAGTAAACACCGTTTCAGATTTACATCAACAACTACCGTACTATCCTATATTGAATTAGTACTAATGCTTATTGGTTTAGTCAAGTTCAACAATTTTACAATGTCCAGTGTAGTATCATTGTATATTTAATTTGTTAATGCTTACTGCTTATTAAATAAAGCTCAGAGAAAGGATGCTGGTCTCACATTGCCAGAGGAAGTAAAAAGGGCTATGTTTGAATGTCTTGATCGCTTTCATCAAGAATTGGAGATTCGTTCTAAGGCAATGGATCAAATTCTGTCAATCTTCGCTGTTATTCAGCCAAACACTTTGGTTGTTGCAACAGAAGAACTTCGGAAGTATATTCCAAATTTGACTATTTTCGATGAATTCTCTATGATGATAGTGTGGAAATTGGACGACTTAAGAGGCAAAAAAAATGGACAGCATTGCAGTTTCTGGAGTTTATTGTGAAATGGCATTTTGTGATCTTTGCCAAGCTTGTCACTGTGTTTGAGATTCTTTTTGACTGTCTGTATGTCTATTGCTTCATGTGAGAAGTTTTCCAAATTGAAATTTATAAAAAATTTCTTTCTGGCTTTACTTTCAATTGAACATGAAATAAGCAAATGTGAATTTTGATGAGGTCATTGATCAATTTGCAGAAATTAAGGCTCGAAAGCAGAGACTAAATCTCCTCTATTTACCTTTGAAGAATAGGCTGAGCGTTGAGACTGCATTTGCCGCGTTTTTTGCATAAAATAAAATGCAGTATTACCTGTTCACTGAATTTTTAATGTCCTGCATTTTTTTTTATTTCCAATTTCTTATGACAGTACTGTACTGTTTAAAAATCTACTTGCAAACACATTTTTCCGAGTGTTTAAATTTTAAAATTATTTATGGGTGATGCCAAAGGAAGGATCCGCCCAGGGTGCCAAATACTTTAGGTACGCCCCTGGTCCTATGTGTTAAAAATTATGGGCTGTGTAAATGCTCTATATTCGAACTGAAAACAATTTTATGTATACTGGAGGAGCAATTTACAATATACTGTTATATGCTATATTAATATAATTTTTAGAAGTTTATTGCATAGATTCCGAATTGCAGTGAAAGAAATCTTGACGTTCTTATCTAGTACATCAGAGAATTTTAGTCACTTATTCGAGAGCAACGTTCATTTCAACAATCCTTGTAATAAAGTAACTTAATTGTTCTAACCAAGGTTTGCAAATTGGGCGATTTTTTTTTTTTTAAGTTAGGTATCAAATCTCTCCTAACAGTGGGCATACAGTGAACAACCGAGTCACGTTACTCGGGTCACATTTGCTAGTAGTAATTAGGGTTGCCAGATGTCCTCCACAAAAAACACGAACAGCAGCAGCCGGGAGGTGGGGGGGTGTAGGGTGTAAAAAGTAAAAATGTATTTTCTTCATTACTCGCAAATCGGTTCATTAGACGCTTTATAAAATCAGTTATATGGATAGATAACACTTTCACCGGAAAATAATATTGCAACCAATTTACAAATAACATTTAAAACATTTAGGTATTAACGAAAAGAAACTTTATCCGCATTTAACTTTTATTCGAACAAAATTACATAACATGCACAAAATTCCATCCAATACAGCGCTGTGAAACTATCCAATTCTTTATCAGATCGCAATAGAAAAACATTTAAAATAATTATAGACTTTAAAAAAAAATTATGGATAACCAAAAAAAGCAGATCTATTAAAGCTACACCTATTAAGACAAATCAAAGACAGACGTGGTTTACTTTTGTGTTCGGCATTTGATTTTTTAACCGGACAGAGCCCAAATACCAGACTTTCCGGTTCAATACTGGACATCTGGCAACCCTAGTAGTAATCTAACCAGTTCATGCAAAAACGATGAAATTTTCGAGCAAAATCTACAATATAGAACAAAAGTTCATTATGAATATTCTGAAAAAAATATAAAACCCAATAAAAGTGAATCGTACAAACCTCTGGCCATTTCCAGTCGGCGAAGCCTCTGCTCCTCCAGGTCTAGCTCCGTTTTTGTTGAGCAAATGCTCGCCATTTTCACCTGAAAAAAAAAGTGCAGTTTTAGTTTCCATAACGTCCAAAAATTAGTCGTAAATTAGTTTAGGTTTTACTCACACTTGGGTAAATCTAAAGTGTTATCACCTATAACAACTTGCTTATAACGTATTTGCACCAAAAAACTATACTCTTGAAAAAGTTTACATGTATGTAGATTACGGCCATAGTTCTTTTTTTTTTAAAAACTCGAAACTCTGGTGATGACAGCTTAAGATTATCCGAATTATTAGCTACTGCAATCTTTTAATTAGTACAAAAAATTGAACCTAACCCAATAATGTATTTGCACAAAAACAGTACTCTTGAAAAAAGTTATATGTAGATTACAACTATATAGATATTTTTTCGAAACTCGGGTGATGACACCTTAACCTTCATTTACAACACTGTAAAGAAGCAACGGAAATAAAGTTTTTCGTAGTCTTCAATTTTTCGAGATGCATTTCCAAGGAAATTTTCGGCACTTTCCCGTTATACCCGCACAATTTCTTTCCCGGTTAAGTCAACTGTACGCCCTTGACAATTGGTTAGGTTAAGTAGTGATATTTTCGTTAATATATTAGTTTTAACGAAAATATCACGAATTAACCTAACCAATTGTCAAGGGCGTACAGTTGACCTAACCGGGAAAGAAATTGTCGGGGTATAACGGGAAAGTACCAAATTTTCTTCGGGACAAATCTCAACACTATGGTGTTGCCTGGACTATCTATTCTGAGCTTAATAAATGCACTGAGGCCGCTTCATTTAAATTTATTAAGATGCCTCTTAGTTTTAGTATGCCCAATATTTACACTAAGTACCTGGTTGACATGAAGCCAGACAACAAGAGACTTCATACGCTTTATTTACACTAAAGAAATGTGTATACACACTACAATCACGAAGATCTAGCTAACTTTTAAGTCTTTTCACGAAATATCATATTCTCCCGCATGAATAGGGACTCCCAACTCCACTTTACTTAGAAACTAGGGTAAATTTATAGTATTACACCAGTCTCCCTTTGGAGGTGAAATTTATGTTTTTCCTATGTTTTTTGATGTGTTTTGAACGAATCTGACCTTCAAAGCCGTCGGAAATGACTCGTTTTTGAGATAACCCCCCTCCCCCCTCCCCCCAGCCGGCAATCGAAAACGAGTCATTTCCGACGGTTTTAAAGGTCAGATTCGTTCAAAACATCAAAAACCATAGGAAAAACAAATTTCACCTTCAAAATTGACCTGACCTGACCTGACCTATCCTAACCTATCCTAACCTAACCTAAAAGAAAAACAGGAATGTTCGTTTAAAACATCAAAAACCATAGGAAAACAAATTTCACCTTCAAAATTGACCTGACCTAACCTAACCTATCCTAAATCACTTATAGTCTTGTAGGCAGCCCAGGAATCACTATAAATCACAGAGCCAGGCCTAATGTACTTCTGAATGAGTGGAATGAGTGTTCCATTCTGGTACGAAAGTAATTCAAATTCGAAATGGATGGAGCGCAGTGATTGGGCAGACATTTAACGAACACACAAACGAACACACAAACGTACGTACTAGATACACGCAAAAAAACCTTTTATATCTCGAAAAAGAAGCATTTGCGACGGAAACGCTATAGAAGAAAGTGTCTTAGAATTAAAAAATCTACCTAATGAATATATAATAATTGCTGGACGTTAGACGGGTGTAATACTATAATAATACCGAAACTAGTGTTTGCGATGTTCTGCAAAGACTCCAGATCAGGAGAATCCAATCAAATACTCCTAGTTCGTTCCCCAAACCTGATGCCTATAAATATAAGTTTTTCAATACTAAATACTTTACTTCCTGAAACTGCAAATAAGCGTTATACTCCAGGCAATCTAGAGCAAAAATAGCTTCAACCTGGGCAAAATTGCTTCAGAAGCTTTCTAAACTGTTTCCAGCTCAGGAACCATTGCAGAATAACATATCCAAAATCCGACAAAATTGGACCCCGGGAACACCCCCAAAAATGAAATTCAAAATGGCGGACTGGCAGTTTCCTACGAAATACAATAAATTTTAATTTCGCTTTGTAGAGAGTTATGACGTTTTTCTTGATCAGTAAAATGTTTTAAAACACATTTTCGTTTCTAAATTAACCTATATGACACTAAAAACTGTATTAGGCGGTTAGTATTAAACTATGACGTCACGTAATGTAAATAAAATATACTGTATGGAGTGTGTGTGAGAATGGACATTGCTACATCTTTATAAACTTATATTATATACAACTCTTTAATTCCTACTACCCACTATCAAATCTGCGTATTTGTCCTTGTCATTTTCTTTAAAACTGTTATTATGTACTCCTTTTAAATACTGCAACACAGTTTATTAATTTGTGTTTCCTGTTTCAGACTGACTCGGTGTACGGCTGACTCGGTGTGCGTCCGCCTTCAAGAATGCAGACCCCTGAAGAATTGTGCGTGATTTGTAAGGAGAAATTGGACAGCGGACAGGAAGTGGTTCACATCTCGCAAAAAGGAGCAGATGGTATAAATGCATCCAGCCGCAGCCGTGGAAGCGATGTTGTTGCAACAGCTGGAATAAGTGTTCACGTTGTATGTAGGAAAAGGTTTACGGATAAAAAGACCATTGAAATAAAGAAGCGACAGACCGCAGCCGAGGCAATACCAAGGAAAAGTGCATACTCCTCGCGCATACTCCTCCGACGATCATGATTCGAAGAAAGGGAGACCAACTAATGAAGAGCAACACCAAGCATTCCTTCAGACTTGTGCTTACCTGGAAGAGAATGATGATGAACAACTGTTGATTGGAGACCTAATTTCCAAAATGGAGGAATATCTTCAAGGAAGTCAGAGCTCTGTCTACGAACGCAGGCACATGAAGAGAAAGCTTTTAGAACGTTACGGAGACAAGATCATAATATCAGGTGAAAGTGGGAAGGCAGATGTAGTAACACTACGAGAGACAGCTAATGAAATTCTTATAGATTATCACAAAAAGTCGAAAGAATGTGATATAGATATAGAGCTACAGAAGATTTACCTAGTAGAAGCTGCTGCAAAAATAATCAGAAGTGATATCAAGTCTGTCGACTCGCCTAGAAAAGATGTGTATCCATCTCCAAATGACATCACTGCAGAAAGTGCTCTTGATTACATTCCCAACAGTCTGAAATTGCTATTATCAAAAGCATTTGCGGGACAGGATGCTTCAAGAAAAATAGGTGCAATTGGGCAGAGCATTATGCAAGCAACCCGTCCTAGAGGATTACTATGTCCACTACAGATCGGTTTGTCGGTTCAGCTACACCACAACTTTAGGTCAAGGTACCTTATTGACGTTCTCCATCAGCTGGGTTACTGTTCGTCGTATGCAGAAGTAACAAGATTCGAAAGAAACGCGGCGCTGACAAGTGGGTCTGGCTCTTTTACTGTTGATGAAAACACTGCAGTCCTTCTAGCAGCAGATAACGTCGATCATGATGTCTGCACTTTGGATGGGAAGAATACCTTTCATGGAATGGGTATGATTGCCGCAAAAACTCCGAAGATCAAGATCCACCCTTCTATTCACAGGCGTAATGTTCGTGACAATGACATTAAGAAGATTGCAACCGTTGACATTAGGGAATATAGACACGCGAGAAGCATGTTGAGGGACATCTCATTCCGCGAACTTCCAGTACCCACTGCCACCATAAGTCGACTTAGTCTTCTCTGTCAGATATCTTCAGCAGAAAGATCAGGTCCAAGTTGGTCCGGAACAATGCAGGCAATTCACGGTGGATCAAGTGTCTCACATCCAGGTGTGGCGTCGATCACGTTCCTTCCCATCATAGATATGTCGCCAACTGACATGACCTGCATATTTTCGACATTACTATATTTGAGCAAGATAGCACGCGATCAAAAAGTCCCATGCATTATTACCTTTGATCAGCCTTTGTTCTGGAAAGCTTCCCAAATCATCAATGAACAGAGAGACCTGCAGGACATTGTTTAATGCTGGGATCATTTCACACTCTGATGAATCTTTTGGGAGCAGTCGGTACTCTTATGAATGGTTCAGGATTGTCTGAAGTACTTCAAGAAATATACGGACCAAATGCCGTGCAACACATGATGTCTGGAAAAGCTGTTCAAGAGCGATACGTGGTCATATGATAGTAGATGCAGCTCTTAGTACCTTACTAGTCGCAGACGTTTTCCCTCGTAATGAAGATGGAACTCCTCATGACCTCCATAAGGAAGCTTGTGACCTGCTCGACGATGTTATGACCGCCAAACAATCAGTTGAGGATGTGGAATCTTCGAATGCATTGTCTCAGATTGCTACCACTTTGGATGCGAAGAAAACTGACCTACAATCTACTTCGCAAACAAGTCAACTCTGGTTGGAATATCAGCGAATGATCAACATTGCACGTTCCTTGATAACAGCAGACAGAACCGGCTCGTGGGATTTGCACTTGCAAGCTATGCTGGAGACCATCCCCATAATTGCAGCAGCCGGCCATCACAATTACCTGAAATCGATATACCTGTACCTGCAGAAAATGTTAAGTTTGCCTTCTGAAAATCCAGCCGTTAACAAAATGTTCCAGGAAGGTAAGTTTGTGGTAAGAAGAAGCGACAGATTATGGGCCGGACTCGGCACAGACCTGGTGATAGAACAAGTACTAATGCGTTCCCTGAAAAGCAGAGGCGGACTGACACGCGGAAGTGGATTTACAGACATCCAAAGGACAACGTGGCTCTTTTCTATGCCTCTGTGTTCCACTTATAACTTAGCAATGCAGGAATACACCAGAGTTTTGTTGGAAAGTAGTGAACAGCACAAGGAAATGAGGGGAAGTAGACAAATCAGGGACAGTAATGACATGAAGAAAGTACTTGAACGTCTGGAATCCTTATCCCCATTCCATTCTACCTCGGGTCTCTGCAACATTGTAACTGGGCTAACTGCTGATCCTGGAGTTAACGTTCATCAATTGCATTCAATCGGTACGAACATTGTCGTAAAAATGATTGGGAAACAAGCCTTTACATATTCTGCCAAAAGATCTGACAAAGTGAAAACACTAGGATCTGCTTCTGCCGTTGTGATCACTGATGCTTCAGATATAGAAGTAGATCCTGCACTACTGTTTCAGAGAATGATGACTGTTGCCACTGGCGGAGACATGAATCTTGAAGATGTCATGTGTTACGAACTGTGTGCATATCCTCCTGCATTGTTCGAATCACGAAGTATCTTGAGGAAACCCGATAAGTCTCAGCTAGCTCATGCAATAATCAAATACACTGACACTTTACGCATGGAAGAAGTTCAAGAAATTCAGTGCACAGACCAGTACGTATTGGATGGTGGATCTCTACTACATCGTGTTTCCTGGCGTCAAGATGAAACATATGACAGCATCGCCAACTCATATGCCGATTTCACTCTGAAAACATATGGAAAAGCAATCATTGTTTTTGATGGTTACAGCAGCTCTCCTACGATCAAGGACATGACCCACAGAAGACGCAGCACCAAGACAAGCAGAAATGTGAATCTCAGTCCAAGCATGAAGTTTGTTGGCCAGAAGGAACACTTCTTGGCTAATGAAAACAAGCAAGCAAGCATTTATTTCCCTCGTAGGTGAGATGTTGAAGAAGCACGGGTGTACTGTTCACAACGCAGATGGGGATGCTGATGTGGACATCGTTCGTGCAGCAGTTTCCTCATCAGGAAAATGCAACTACAACAGTAATAGGGGAAGACACCGACTTGCTGATTCTCCTTCTGTACCATGCCAAGGACAGTGGTTTCAAGTTGTACTATCGCAGCGATATAAGACGGGGACCATCTCCTAATCCTGTGTATGATATTCTCAGCATTCAATCATTGTTAGGCAATGACATCTGCAAGTATCTCCTGTCTGTGCATGCTTTCACGGGCTGTGATAGCACATCCAGAATTTTTTCGATCGGTAAAGCCAAAGCATTCGACACACTGATGAAGGTGGCTGAACTCCGTTCAGTTGCAAATACATTCTGTTCTGATTGTTGCCAACACTCTGACATTGAAGCCGCTGGAAGAAAGGCAATGCTTCTCTTGTATGGCTGCAAAACACTTGAATCCACTAACGCACTACGTCATCGAATGTTAGTTGAAAAGGTAGCTACAGCTAAATCTTTTGTTACACCCGAACGTTTGCCACCTACCGATGCGTCCACAAAGTACCACAGCTTTCGCACATACTTTCAAATACTAATCTGGAAGTCTACAGAAGAGAAGATCGATGCAGAACAGTGGGGTTGGTATGTAAAGAATAATTCCTACTACCCTACAGCCTGCGACAACACCAGCTCCAAATTATCTACTCAACATGATCCGCTGCTCCTGCAAGACGAAATGTGCTACTTCAAGATGTGGATGCAAGCGTAATGGAATGCCCTGTTCAGCCGCTTGTGGCGAGTGCCAAATCAGTGGTTGCGATAACAACCCAAGTACCGGTAATCTATCCGATGATAGTGATGAAGAGGATTAATTTCTGTATGTTTGTGACCAGGTATCACTTCTTCTGTAATGAACATAACTTGAAACTGGGAAAAAAATAATTGTTATATTATTGATTATAAAAATCTGTAAAAAGCTATATAACATTATATTTGCGTAATAACTGGTTGTGTTGTATATTGTTGAATTATTTAAAACATTACAACTGAAAGAAAAAGCATCAAATGTATCTCTATAAATAAAAGCGTAAATTATATATTTTTTTTTCGTAGGAAACATCCAGTCCGCCATTTTGAATTTCATTTTTGGGGGTGTTCCCGGGGTCCAATTTTGTCGGATTTTGGATATGTTATTCGGCAATGGTTCCTGAGCTGGAAACAGTTTAGAAAGCTTCTGAAGCAATTTTGCCCAGGTCTAACTACAAATTGCCTGGACTATTACGGTGGACATACATCTATACAATAATTTGTAAACACGAGAATAATCTCGCCACAAATAATTCATCACCTTCACATTTTAAGTTAATAATCTCACCTTACATTAAGATATAAGGCGTCTCAAGTGACAACCACCTCCAACCAATGCAATGTACAAACGTTCATAGACAAATTAAATACGTTGGGTAATAGTTTTAATACACACCGTGACTTCAGTGTTTTTCGATAAAACATTTCTGGTCAATTTTTAGTCGTTTTGCATGAATGTGACATCCGTTTCCTGTGCAAACGTGTATTTTGAGATCCTTAAAATATTAGTTTATATCTAGTGATTTCATTATTTTTTCGCTCCTCATTTAGTAGTAGTATTCGCGATAGGTTTATTTTTTTCCGCTCTTCATTTAGTTAGTCGTACGTATTCGCGATATGTTGTGCCCTTCCGGTTAGGTTAAGGTTATTCATTATAGAAAGATGAAAACATTTTTCTATTCAATTTTTAGTCTTATTACACGAATCTGATATCCGTTTTCTGTGCAAACGCGTAGTGTTTGCGATATCTTCAAGTGAAAAGATCTCAAAATACACATTTGCACAGGAAATGGATGTCAGATTCGTGCAAAATGACTAAAAATTTACCAGAAAAAGGTTTTCGAAAAACACCGATGTGTGCTAAAACGAACATTTACTAATACATTACCTCAGCAACAAAGCCAGACCTAATATTAAAACCTTAGGTATTATTCTACTATTACACCCGTCTAACGTCCAGCAATTATTATATGTTCATTAAGTAGATTTTTTAATTCTAAGACACTTTCCTTCTATAGCGTTTCCGTCGCAAATGCTTCGTTTTCGATAAACATTTTTTTGGTGTGTATCTAGTGTGTTCGTACGTTCGTTCAGGGCCGGATTTAGGAGTGGGCAAAGTGGGCAGCTGCCCATGGGCCTCCACATCTTGGGGGCCTCCACATATTGACAAGCCATTATCAAAATAGAAAAAACCCGAAACTAGAAAAACCCGATAGATGATCAACAAAAAAACACGCGCATCCAATACCACTGTAGTACATAAACTTTTACCAATTACTATTTGTTGTGTACTGATTATTATTTTGTTTTTATTACTCTTTTAGGCCTACTCTCACTATAATGGAATACCCGAGGGTAAATATGGATATTACGGCATAATTTTAGGAGTCTAATGGTATATGTTATTATTTGTGCAATTGCGTATTTATAATGTTATAGGCTTTTAAGAAATTATTTTCGTAACTCCATTTTTTGAATGACGTCATCATAAGTATATCTATTTGGGTAGAAAAAAACAAAAAATGAGGTATCGTGTTTTCCGTTTCATTCATCAGTTGATTTTCCAATATGGCGTGTAGAGGATGTGAAATGTATTTCGAAGATGTTATTATGGAAATTAACAATAGTGATAATTCTGCTGTAAAAATTTGTTAAACATGGTGTGGTACAGTCGTATTTTAAATGCAGAGAGTGTGGATCTTTATGATTCCATTGATATTAGGGTTAGGTTAGGTAGGTTAGGTAGGTTAGGTTGGTTAGGTTAGTTAGGTTAGGTAGGTTAGGTTAGGTAGGTTAGGTAGGTTCTCTAGCAATTTGGACACTGGAATGCATTTTTCTAGTAGTATTTGATGTGCAATGTTAAAATCTGGCCTTCATTTTATGGGGAAATGAACCAAAATATGTTAAAACTTTGAAGTCTCATAACTTTTGATTGGTTCATTTCCACATAAAATGAAGGCCAGATTTGAACAAAGCACATCATACACTGCTAGGAAAATGTATTTTGGCATCAAAATTGGGTGGAGGCCGTAATATCCATATTTACCTACCCGAGTAACCCGAGGCTTTCATTTTTTGCAGAAATGAGTGGAATGGACAGACACAAGAGTGCACGATGTTTTGAAAGTGTATGTTAATTATATTATGAATCTTATGGATGACTTCAATTATGTCTTCCACTAAGGTAGGGGGCCTCCACATGGAGGCTGCCCAGGGCCTCCACACGTCTAAATCCGGCTCTGCGTTCGTACGTTCGTTTGTGTGCTCGTTACATGTCTGCCCAATCACTGCGCTCCATCCATTTCGAATTTGAATTACTTTCGTACCGTAATGGAACACTCATTCAGAAGTACATTAGGCCTGGCTCTGTGATTTAGGTGATTCCTGGGCTGCCTACAAGACTAAGTGATTTAGGTTAGGTTAGGATAGGTCAATTTTGAAGAAATTTATGTTTTTCCTATGGTTTTTGATGTTTTAAACGAATCTGACCTTCAAAACCGTCGGAAATGACTCGTTTTCGATTGCCGGCTGGGGGAGGGGGGTTATTTAAAAAACGAGTCATTTCCGACGGTTTTGAAGGTCAGATTCGTTCAAAACATCAAAAACCATGGGAAAAACAAATTTCACCCCGAAAGGGAGACGGGTGTAATACTGTACATTTACCAAACCTTATCTTAATCACCAATTCTTACGTTCATATAAATAACCACATATTACAATAATACTACTGCTTACCGTCAGGGGTTGACAAGACTTCACAAATGATCAATTGAAAGACCGCTACAACGCAGCAAACTCGTTATTACACAACTCTAACATTTCGCTTTACTATAATTTCCATCTTTAAAATAATACAACTTGAAAATTCTTAACTTCACTTTAAATACTGCACTATTTATTTCAGCCAAAATGATTTAAATAATAAAATAAATCAACATACCCTTAACACTATAATTACAAACAGTCACAAAATTACTGTAAAATATAACCCAATTTTTACGACTTCTTTACAATCAACCAACCCAACAACTAACAACGTCTTATTTTTAAAAATTTTCCGGCTCTAGTAATCTTACTCTTGTTCTTTTACAAACTAGGGTCCCAGTATTTTCATGCATTGGTTGAAAATGACGTCATACATTATCCTCTCACCAAACTTCAGAAACCATGTCAGAAACTATCATTCATTAGATATGATTATGATAAATGATGATGATAAATTTGATTAAAAATTATCTTTAAAAATATGAAATTATCATTATAAATTTTAGGAGAAATTATCATTTATCAGTTAGTATTCTCAAGTGAAATGAATTAGTTGCCAGGACAGTGTGAGAGGCGTTACATCGAACTTACATATAGTACAATTGAATTGGTATAAAACATGCTGTTTTTTAACTCTCCGTCTGCCTTTTTCCAGTTGAAAATTCAACACTTAAAAATACAACAACACAAATATGAAATAGAATCCATGATCATCTTAAAATTAACCACAAAAAAGATACCAAATAATATAGGGTGTCTCAAAAGTCCTTGTGCATCTACAATATATATATATAATATATATATATATATATATATATATATATAATCTGAATAATACAATAAGTATTAATCAGAGAATATACTCTATATATGTATAGGTGCACATAGATTTTTGAGACACCCTGTATTTTAAATAATTTTAAAATTTCATTTGAAACAAAACCACTTTTCATTATCTCAGAATTGCTGAAACTCTTAATGAAAAAAATATAAACCTGAAATTAACCTAAAATTTAATGAAATGGCAATTTTCTTAAATGTATTAAAGTGATAAAATAACTAACCTTCTTTTTTTAACTCTCTTATAAAATTTTTTATTAATGTTACATCACAAATATCTTCACCTTATTTCTGTATTTAGCGTAGCTGTAGATAATATATATAGCCTTAGTGTTAATGTAAATACTTTATATCCTTGATAATGTCTGAAGTATAAAGACGAAAGCTCGGAATACATACAATTAAAGCAATAATATCCTTTTATATGGTCAAGAACTATTCGGAAGAATATTTTTAGTCGAAAGAAGCACACTTCAAAACTTCATTAAGAGTAAAGCTGATATTACCTTCTTAAAATAATAATAAACATTGATTTACTTAAAACTAATATATATTAACCATTTAGAAACATAGAAGAAAATAAAAACTGATTACAGACCCTACTACGATAATAATAAATTAAAATTTATTAGTAGTAGTATCAAGTTTTGACTGGTTGGTAATAAATGTCACGTAGAAACAAAATTTCATTCTCAAACACACAGCGTATTCCTACGATATTTCATAGAAATACGCTGTATTAAAGAATGAGGTTCCACATGGATCCATCCTTGGACCCTTACTTTTCTTAATTCATGTAAGTGATTTTTATCGGTTAACAACATTAAACTGTATTAAAAATGCAAATGATACAACAGTAGTACCATGGGCGCAAATGGAGAGCGTGCAATGCAAGTGCAAATGCTGATCAATGTTGCACAAGGTTATGCGACAAGGGGGAGAGGGGAATGTTGCAAGATGTTATGCAACTTGGGGGCGGAGTTATCCCCCAAGAGAGAGAGAGGAGAAGGAGAGAGAAGAAGAGAGGTGTTCACTGTTCACTGATAGGAGCCAAGCGCATATTAAGACTTCATTCGAGCTGCCGCTGTCTAAAAAGATCCTAATCAGCCAGTTCGCTTAACCGGCTGGGTTGCCAGATTGCGCTATTTATTTAATTAAAGCATATTATAGTCTTGAGAGTTGGCTTAATCCGCCAATTGGCTTAGAAAGCTTCTTAGAAAGCATAAATGGCTTGTATATATTAATAACTTTCGAACAAATTAACCCTTTAAGCCCTGAATTTTTTGTAGGGTTAAGTTATGAATGCTTGTATTTGAAACGTTAGCATTTTGTACCTTCAGTCCTTAAAGGGTTAAAAGCGCACACAAACGCAAGCGCACATACACTCACCGAATGTACACCCATAAAGCCCCTATTATCACACACACACATATATATCTATATATATATATATATAAATTGATTGATGCATGCAAAGCCCCAATAACAAAATATATACGAGCACAACCACCACACAAATAAACGCACATCACCAACAATCGCCTAAGTATAGACTTTTAGGAGCTCATTCCATCAACAGCACATGGTGAGATGAGGGCTACGACTTCTAGGAGCTCATCCCACCAACACCACGTAACCGTAACGTCCAAACTTAGACGATTGGTGATGAAACGGTATTGCACAACCACCAGCGTTGCCATCCAAAAATAATGAAAATCTGAAGATTGGTGTCAAAATATCTGTAGAAATCTGTAGTTTCAATAAAAATATCTGTAGACAAAATCTGTAAACTACCATTTGATTTTAAAGTTTATTTTTGTAACATATACAATAATATTCATAATTCCAAACAGAAATACAAAAATGGTCAATTAAACGAAATTTAGTGAATGAAAGGTCGATAAACTGAATATTTTAAACCAGAATACTATTCAAGCTACGTCTATAGGCCAGTTTAAGAATGATCTAGACAAAAAGCAGCAAATAGAAAGAACAAGTATACAGCAACAAAATAAGGATGCATATATACAAAATGGAAAAAGGAATTCAATGAAATACATAATTTTGTGCTGTACTGGAATTATGGAATGAACATCATCATTAACAACAACAGGGCTATTTATCTGTAATGTAGATTCCACCCTTTGCTTTCTTTTAGCAGTGTGTTTTGTTGATGACTTAGTAAGAACCGACGCACAGTCAGCTGAGTGTGGCGTGTTTGTTATGTTGCCACTCTCTACTGACAGGTGGCGCACGAAAATAATTTGTTGGTTCTCATGGAGAAACTCAGTAATATTACTGTAATACCCAGTGTAGTCCGTAGTGGTTAGTAAAAAAAAAACCTCAATCTTAGAAACCGGCAAATTTTGCCCATTTTGAAGGAAAATCTGAAAAGAAGCATAAAAAAATCATAAATTTTAGAAATCTGTAGATTTCGCCCATTTTGGGGGAAAAATCTGAAACAAAGCATAAAATCTGTAGATGCACAGATAAATCTGTAGAAATGGCAGCACTATTGTCCACCTCCACAGCGCCACCACCAACGCTTTACTTACCAACTCCTGATAGACCGACAAGGCCTCTAAATACAACCCAACAGAGATATTAAATATAAACAAATACATTTATGGAGCCAATAGTTCTTCTATTGAGCTCGTGGTGAAACGAGGCCAAGATAAACTAAATTTAATACAAAAACAAATTTACATCATAATACGCAATTTTATCGTTAAACTATAAAATGAAAAGCATTAATATGATTTTCAAAAAAATAGAAATTAAATTAGGGGTAACTTAATTTTTCCTCTTTTAGCCAATTATTGTGTTTCAATATAAATGTATCTTTAAGACACCAACATATCTTTAAACCTTATTAAAAAAATATTAATATGATTTTTAAAACAAAATAAATTCTATTTCGGGGTAACTTATTAATTTTTCCTCTTTTGGCCAATTATTTGTTTCAATATAAATTTATCTTTAAGACACCAATATATCTTAAAGCCTTATTACAAAAAACATTAATGTGATTTTTAAAACAAAATAAATTCTATTTCGGGGTAACTTATTCATTTTTCCTCTTTTGGCCAATTATTTTGTTTCAATATAAATTTATCTTTAAGACACCAATATACCTTTAAGCCTTATTACAAAAAATATTAATAGAATTTTAGAAACAAAATAGATTCTGTCTCGGGGTAACTTATTCATTTTTCCTCATTTACTTGCAGCCCTGCCGCGACACGGCTGTATTATTTTTTAATATAATTAAAACCAGCATTCACGATCATATTAAATCTTACTGTTGAAGATATCCTGAAATAATGATGCAAAATTATTTTAAAAGGTTTAGACTCTTCGAAGTATCTTAAACTTTGATGCAAAAAAACATTAATGTAACTAGATTTTAAGTTTTAGCTGGCTGACCCTAATAAATATCGTTTTCTAACGTATTTATATAAAAATGGAATTTATGGCGTAACTCATAATTGCACCTTCTACAATTCAATAATTGGATTTAATATGATTTACTGCATTATATTTATTGTAACTTTAAACCAGCTTTTGGGACATATTAAATTAAATTTTCTTCAGTGCAACTCACGAATTAAACACGGCCTTGAGGATTCGAATTCTAATACAGCGTATTGTTACAAAAAAATTTAAAAACGTAGAAGATTGGATTCTATCCAACAATAAAGAATGATGAAATGCTTCGATATATATATATATATATATATATATATATATATATATATATATATATATCATGACGAGGTTTGCAGTGAGGTTGTGGCTGATGGCCTGTGTTAGTTTTTAACAGACTTTAGAAACGAGTATCGATTGTTAAACAAAAAGAATGAACATTGGCTGAAGATATCCTGAAATAATGATGAAAAATTATTTTAAAAGGTATAGACTCTTAGAAGTATCTTAAACTTTGATGCAAAAAAACATTAATATAACTAGATTTTAAGTTTTAGTTGCCTTACCCCAATAAATATCGTTTTCTAAACGTGTATATATATATATATATATCGGGGTACAAGATTAGTTGCCAGAATGCGCTATGCAATGAAATAGTTCTTTTATTTGATCATTTTGCGAAGATTAATTCGAATTATTGCAAACCGCTAAAATATTTTCCACAGTAATGGTTAGAAGGCAGTATATATATATATATATATATATATATATATATATATATATATATATCGTAAAGAACGACGCTTGTATAGGAGAACATCCCGCGCAAGATAAGAGAGAACGAACAAATGAAAAAATGAGGTAACCACCCGGGAATCGAACCCGGGATCTTCCGATTGCCGGTCAGATATGATAACCATTACACCGGCAATCGGAAGATCCCGGGTTCGATTCCCGGGTGGTTACCTCATTTTTTCATTTGTTCGTTCTCTCTTCTCATCTTGCGCGGAATGTTCTCCTATACAAGCGTCGTTCTTTACGTTATTTATACTGCGTGTTCTTTGCAGTTGAAATGTGTATATATATAGATACGGCATGCGGGAGGTGCCCCCTTGGGGCATTGGTTTCTGCGCGTATGTAGAAGAATTACGGCATTTGTTCGAGTGAGGCCCGTGGTGTAATGGTTATCATATCTGACCGGCAATCGGAAGATCCAGGGTTCGATTCCCGGGTGGTTACCTCATTTTTTCATTTGTTCGTTCTCTCTTCTCATCTTGCGCGGAATGTTCTCCTATACAAGCGTCGTTCTTTACGTTATTTATACTGCGTGTTCTTTGCAGTTGAAATATATATATATATATATATATATATATATATATATATATACCGAGATAATCCACAAGATTAGGTGCCATACTGCGCTATTTAATTTAATTTGTATATGTTTAATGGAAAAGCGATACTCTCCGTGTAATTAATTTCTTTATTATGTACGTATTATTAAGGGAAAAGTATAGTTTGTAGATATTTTTCTCGTTCATGTCAGACGAATTTATTCAGCATCCGTCTTAATACGCAAATTTATCTAAAAACAGTAATCAGCTAACGCTTTCAGTTAAAATAGTATTTATAGATGCATTTAGTATGGTTCATACAAGTAATGTAGTTTTCTATGCATATTTATAAAGAAAATGGAATTTTGTTTAAGGGGTTTCTTAATTGTTCATCGAATTACTGTATACAACACATTTTTACGTTACATGGTTTCAACATTTCTAACACATATAGAGTCATAGATAAGGGAGAAAGATGGACTGAGGAAGATTCAGAATGAAATGTCGATGTGAAGTATCGTATTAATTTTAATTACTCAGGAGTGATTCAGACAATGAGAGTGTATAACAGACTTTGATTTTACCCAGAAGATGGAGGACGAATGAAACCACATTCAGCTGCAGGTCCATGCAATTGGAAAACGATATTGATTAAAAACTGTAAAAATGAATTAGCTACACCTATATACTGGATATGGAGAAGATCTCACTTTCTCAAACAAGCATAATACTTAGAATAGTCATTATAGCTTTGCAGGGCACAACCAGTAAACACGGCAGCTACCAAAAAGGTTGCCAAAAACCTCCAGTACTTATTTACAAAACAATTTAAGCGTAGAGACTGAACAGCATTTCATAAAGATGGGTTGTTTTTCAAGAATCGAGCATACATCAACTCCTCTGCGATGGAACAACCAGCTTAACCTTCGTGTGAACAGTGACCGATAGCTTAGAAGGTGTCAATCAGTCAGTTGGCTTAAGCAGCCAGCTGACACAATGTATATATCGTCGTTTACACACATACGTCCATAGAAACAACTCCCTCCGTCGTTTACACATATACGTTCATAGAAACCCGGAAATAATTTACTCCGTCATCAACCGTTTACACTAGGAAGAGAGAGAGAGAGAGAGAGAGAGAGAGAGAGTTATAAGGAGTTACAAGTACACTAATTTCAGCAGCTTTTGAGATATGGTAGGAATGAGGAAATTAAACAGACTGCATATTACGCCAGATGAGCCGGGTGTACAAGGCTATGTGCGGTGGAGAGCAACTCGCTCATACACCAAACCATGCCTAGAGGCATATTCTAGATGAGGTCTTACAAGTGCAGTGTATAATGATTTAAACATTTCTTCGTCTAAGGTCACAAATGTTCTGCGTATTATTCCTACTAATCTATTTGCCTTATTTATTTTCTCTGCTAAATATTCTTCGAATCTGAGGTTACTATCAATTATAACTCCAAGGTCATTCTCTGAATTACTCTCACTCATTTCCTCATACATTTCATATTTCTTATTCTGGGCAACTGCTCTTCCTATCCTCATATATTTACACTTACTAGGGTGAAACTTCAACATCCATTTCTCTGACCACTGCTTCATCTTCTCCAAATCCTCTTGCAACTTGGTGCAGTCCTCGTCTTCACTTATCTTTCTGAATACCTTGGTGTCATCCGCATATAAGATCTCACTGTGTTTCACTACATCTGGCAGATCGTTGATGAATATCACAAATAACAGAGGCCCAATAACTGATCCTTGATGAACACCACTAGCCACCTCTTTCCAATCAGAGGCTTCACCATTAACCACTACCCGTTGCTTCCTATTACTGAGGAACGACTCGATCCATGTTATGAAACTACCAGTAATATTGTAACTTTTTAGTTTTTCGAGCAACCTTCTATGTGGTACCCTATCAAGTGCTTTCATGAAGTCGCAATAAGCAATGTCGACTGCGGCTCCCTCATCCAAGAATTGGGTCCATTTGTCTAAGACTTTGATAAGCTGTAGAACTGTTGACCTTCCCTAAATTAATCCAAATTGCTTACTACTGAATAAATTATTCGGTAATTATTCGTTTTAGTGCTTTTTCTCCTTTCTGAACCAAAACACATTTTTCTGGTGTTTTTTGGTGTGATTTGTTCAAATCTGAACTTTGTTTCTTTGGGAAATGAGCCATTTCTGAGAAATTTTAAAATTGAAAATTTCTCAAAAACGGCTCATTTCCCAAAGAAACGAAGTTCAGATTTGAACAAATCACACCATAAAACACCAGAAAAATGTGTTTTGGTTCAGACCTAACCTAACCTAACCCGCATTTTTTCGCAATTTCTTACCTTAAATAGCAGCGTTGGGGTGTTTGTACAAATCAGCGGCGACCAACAGGAATTTGTGGAGACTTTGTTGAGAAGGATATTCACGATTAAACAAGTACCATGCAAGGTACTTTGAATAGGATTGGGTTTTGTTGCCAGACCGTAATATCCAGCTCTTCACGTCTTTCCAACAACGCTCAATATTTTGAATGTGAACGGTGTCTTCCACGAACCGCTGTGAATGGTTGACTGTCCAGTGTCCAGTGTCCAGTGAATGTAGCCTAGACTTCCGAGTTGAGAATATGCACGCCACTCGTCGGAATAGATTGTAGTCCCAGGCCTAATATGTTGCTGGACCAGGCAAACAAGAGTTGTTGCGTCTCTGGTAAAGAAAACTTCAGCACCGTCTTCTTTTTTATAAATATCTTGTATTAATTGATAGTAATCCAAATCACAACCTCCGCAAACCATAGCGAAAAACAAACTGAAAAAGCATTTTGGAATGAGTATGCATTATGAGAGATTCAAAATGCACGTCTTTGATTGGTCGGATTAGGTCACATGAAACAAAAACCAGATTTAATTGGCTGATTTGACCTATGTTTCCTGATTTTGCCACGAGATGTCTCCCCATAAAACTGGAGAGGACGAGGACCGGCAAAATTTTAACAGCGGAAAGAGGTAAACATTCAGTCAATGGCCTATAATAGCTGCTTTTTACGTCTAAATTTTGTTGGTAACGGTTCAGAATAGGGGCACCACCTCAATTTTTATGTTTTTTCCACCAAAACATGCTAAAACCATTGGTTTCCTGTTGTTTAGGATGAATGTGACCATCGCCATTACAGTAAATTATTGCTTGAAGTGATTTCACCCCCCCCCCCAACCCCTCCTACAATCTGGGGGGACCACCATGGGAACCGGGGGTTTTGGGTGGGGGAACACAGCACAAGCAATAATTTACTGTAATAGTGATGGTTAGATTTATCCTAAACAACAGGAAACCAATGGTTTTAGCATGTTTTGGAGGAAAAAACAGATGTCATGAAACACATCAAAAACCATGAGAAAAACCTAGATTTCATAAAAAACCTAACTAACCTAAAAAATATAAAACCCTATACCGATCAACTTGTGATATGTGATCTTTACGGGGGCGGAGCCCCCATACCCCCGAGACCTAAATTATACAAATTGGACACACTACATTTAAAGGGAGAACACCATGCGAGCTCTACTAACGTCACCGCACATCCATTACAGACCGAAGCCATTTTCAAACTGAAGTGAGTGAACGATACGATAGTAGGGATGCCAACTCAAAATTTCCTAGATTCATCCCCAAAAATATGTTTTTCCTAATTTTATAACTTCGTTTTTTTGACTATGCGACACATGCAATCAACGTATTTTAATGAAACAACTTTGTCTCTATGGTATTTTTCGAAATTTTGCTTAAGTAGCACCCGTATTCTGAACCATTACCATTTTTTTTTTCTGTAAAAAATAATTATTACATTTCCTTGATTTTTATCAGTTTCCCTAAGGTTTCAAGGTGTCCTGAATACGAATTTATATGTTAAATTGTCATAGAATGTCTCCTTCTATCGAAAACGAACAAAGCATTAAAACGAATATTAACCAATTATCAGTGGTGGGCACCGTTAACCAAAAAGTTAACTTTGTTAACCACTAATCCGTGAACCAAAAAGTTAACTTCGTTAACCGTTAATCCGTTAATTCGTTAAACATGTAACGGAAGTTACCGATAAACCGTTAACGTTAACTTTTATTATAAAAAAAATGAAAAACACAATATATATATAATTTAATTTTCCCTCTTCTTCTCGTTCTCCATTTTGTCCATGAGATGCATGTTGCCATTCATGAAAATTAGCATATCAAAGTTTTCATCAGACAGGGATGATCTCTTGGCCCTCAGGATGTCCTTGCCCATAGAGAACAAACGCTCCACTGCAGCACTGGAGGGGATGGCAGAGATACTAAAGAGTAAACAGCCTCTGGCGCCACACGCTCACATTTACTTCTCAACGCCATCTATTATCTCATAAAGAAACTAATTCACATTGGGACTTGAAAGTACCGGCAGGATCAACCGGGTAGAAAAATAATTATGGAGATTTTAAAGATGTGGTACCTAGAAGTACCGCCAGGACATAAAGGGTTAAGGTGAAAACGCTCCCATTATAAGATATCAATTGACTTAATTTATGTCATCAAAGTGACATGAGAATTGAAATCTTACCTGATCAGTTTTATGGTTCTTGAAATGTATCAAGGAGACTACTAATAAGGTACTCACAGACATATTATAAATATACATGACTTACTTGACAACGATTATTTTTAAATATTCACTAGCACAAACATGTTGCGCAAGAGACAGACTGCAAATGAAACGAATGTAGTTATTTGTTGTAATTGTTACATATATATTATTGAAAGTGCCTTAAAATGCTCGTGATATTTCTTGAAAGAAGTTGAAACATTCAACTCGAATGGCAAATCTTTCCGCCTGATTTTACAGTCGACCATGTTTTGCTCAAACCAATGCCATAAATAACTATCATATTTGGTAAGACACAAATTGTGGCGACAGAAACAAATATATCGCCTGATTTTGCACTGCGGAAATGGAAATTCGTTCATCACTATTAACAGTGGCGGATTAATTGCGCACCTGCTCAGCAATGAAAATAATAGAAACTTTTAAACATTTATTTATGAATTTTTTGGGTTAACGGACTTGAGTTAACGGAAGTTAAATGTAACGGAAGTTAATTAGTCCGATAATGATTTTCAAAGTTAACTTAAAAGTTAAATCGTTAACGAAAAAGTTAACTTCGTTAATTAACGATTAACGGATTAACGGTTTGGTGCCCAGCTTTGCCAATTATTCCCTTTCATGTGTTGCATGATCTTTTCTCTTATAATTGATTACATGATTTTGCATATTACACTTGTCAGGCTAACAGGTTTGTAGTTACCCGGCTCACATCTGTCTCCTTTTTTGAAAATTGCTGTAATGTTTGCACTTCTCCAATCTGACGGAATTTGCTGACGATTAAATGAGTATTATTTCAGGATATCTTCAGCCTATATTTATCCTTTTTGTTTAACAGTCGATATTCGTCTTTTAAGTCTGTTAAAAACTCACACAGGCCATCAGCCACAACTTCACTACAAACCTTATGATATATAAGTATATATATATATATATATATATATATATATATATATATATATATATATATATATATATATATCTCGAAGCATTTCATAATTCTTTATTGCTAGATAGAATCCAATCCTACGTTTTTAAATGTTTTTGTAACAATACGCTGTATTAGAATTCGAATCCTCAAGGCCGTGTTTAATTCGTGAATTGCACGAAGAAAATTTAATTTAATATGTCCCAAAAGCTGGTTAAAATTACAATAAATATAATGCAGTAAATCATGTTAAATCCAATTATTGAATTGTAGAAGGTGCAATTATACGAGTTATGCCATAACTC
Source organism: Bathynomus jamesi (assembly GCA_023014485.1). Taxonomy (NCBI): domain Eukaryota; kingdom Metazoa; phylum Arthropoda; class Malacostraca; order Isopoda; family Cirolanidae; genus Bathynomus; species Bathynomus jamesi. The sequence continues at coordinate 25,298 of JAJOZX010001165.1, read as the reverse complement.
CCATTTTTATATAAATACGTTTAGAAAACGATATTTATTGGGGTAAGCCAGCTAAAACTTAAAATCTAGTTATATTAATGTTTTTTCTCTTTTTTGCATCAAAGTTTAAGATACTTCGAAGAGTCTAAAGTCTAAACCTTTTAAAATAATTTTGCATCATTATTTCTGGATATCTTCAACAGTAAGATTTAATATGATCGTGAATACTGGTTTTAATTATATTAAAAAATAATACAGCATTGTCGCGGCAGCGCTGCAAGTAAATGAGGAAAAATGAATAAGTTACCCCGAGACAGAATCTATTTTGTTTTTAAAATTATATTAATATTTTTTGCAATAAGGCTTAAAGTTATATTGTTGTCTTAAAGATAAATTTATATTGAAACAAAATAATTGGCCAAACGAGAAAAAATGAATAAGTTACCCCGAAATAGAATTTATTTTTTTTTAAAAAGCACATTAATATTTTTTGTAATAAGGCTTAAAGATATATTGGTGTCTTAAAGATAAATTTATATTGAAACACAATAATTGGCTAAAAGAGGAAAAATTAATAAGTTACCCCTAATTTAATTTCTATTTTGTTTTGAAAATCATATTAATGCTTTTCATTTATAGTTTAAGGATAACATTGTGTATTATGACGAAAATTTGTTTTTGTATTAAACTTAGTTTATCTTATTCGATTTTTTGTTTAAAAGATCGCTCACCAAATATCAAATTGTCATCGTTTCACCACAAGAAGCTCAATAGAAAAGCTATTGGCGTTGTATTTTTTCGTACTTGGTCCCCATAAACGTTTATGTTTAACAGCTCTTGTTTATTGGGTTGTATTTAGAGGCCTTGTCGGTTTACCAGGAGTTGGTAAGTAAAGCGTTGGTGGTGGTGCTGTGGAAGTGGTTGTGATAACCTTGTGCAGCATTTCCTTTGCACCATTGATCAACATTTGCAATTGCATTGCACTCTCCTTTTGCGCCCATACTACTAACCAATGTTCCCTCTAATTTTTTTTAGTCCGTGTGCGCAAGAAATTTTCGTTGTGCATACATTTAGATTCATGGTGAAAAATTGTGCAAACTTTTCTGAGCGCTATTATCTTCAAAATTAAATATATATAAATATTAAATACTTAATATTATTTTTATAAGGTGATAGCTTGATCATTACGGTACTATTAAATGGATATTAAAAATCTGTTTATATTATATATTCTTAAAAAAGAAAACATTTTATCCATTCTAAAAATACGAATAAAATAAAAAATAGTAAAATAAAATTCAACAAAATGAAGAAATAAAATAAAAATAACATTAATTGAAAATGAACAATTTTTTAGCATTTAGCAATTTAAAATAGACTATCAAGATTAATACATGATTTTATCCATTCACAAAATAGGAATAAAATAAAAAATAATAATATTAAATGAAAGTGCCTTTCATTTAAGTATGATTATGATTTCTCCCTACGATCTTTATTTGGAATGGGCAAATGCTAAACTCTATGAAGATTAATACATCCGTCATCATTCAGGTAACTTTTAATTCGCATGAGCATGTCCAAATGATTTTCTTTTCAAGTGGTTTCTTAATTTGTTCTATATAGAATTCATTAAACTGAATTTTTTGAAATTACTTCATTTACTGTCGTGACTTATGATACGCTTGAGCCTGTGCGCATTTTATTTTGCTGTGTGCGCGGGTTTCACAACGCGTGTGCGCGTGTGCTTAGAGGGAACATTGCTACTAACCCTCTTCTACACAGCGCAATATCATTTCCTAATAAATGAAACGAACAGGCAATTAGAACATGTCTATAAATGGATGTATTCAAACAAACTTTTATTGAACTTGACAAAATCATCTTACAAAATTGTGACCATAAAACCTGTACACAGGCACAGTCCATTAATAATTGAAAACACTTCCCTTGCAAGAGTAAATGAAGCTAAAGTGTTTGGGCATTGGGCACGAAATTAAACAATAAATTAAATTTCAAAGGTCACATACTACAAGGGTTGTTCGAAAAGTATGTTTACAAGGTTAATTACCGGTGCATTATGCATACAATAATATTGTTGGTAGTATAATATTCTGTTAGGCATGTATGGCAACACTGTAAAGTGGAAACATCCGGGGTCACCACGAACCAAACAGTTCAAGATTGCACCATCAACCGGTAAGGTGATGGCAACGAATCATCAAGGCGTTTTGCATGAAAAGGAACAACAATAACTGCCACTTCTTATTGTGAAACTTTACAGCGACTACGCACGGCTATCAGAAGAAAACATCCCGGTTTACTTACTGCAAGTGTGGTGTTCTTGCATGACAATGCACGCCCTCACACTGCAAATCAAACATGCCAATTTTTGGAATCGTTCCACTGGGAAGTCATGGATCATTCCCCCTATAGTCCTCACCTTGCACAAAGCGACTTCCATTTGTTTCCAGCACTAAAGGAACACCTTGGAGGTAAACAATTTCAAAACGATCCTGATGCAGAAGCGGCCGTACGAAAATGGTTAAAAACTAAGGACCCTACATCTACATTTTACTCGACCAACATCGGAGAGCTTGTCCCACGCTACAACAAATGTTTGAATCTGTTTGGTGATTATGTAGAAAAGTAGCAATAAGTTGTTTTGAAATACTTGTAATACTTGAAATACTTGTAATCCCCCAATATAATGATCTGCGGAGACTTTAACTTTCCATTTATAAAATACAAAAAGGTGGATAGGAATATATACAGGGTGGGGCACGGGAATCAAGTGTTTTTTGAATAGCTAGTAATCGGCCATTAGGAATGGGAGGGGCGTGCGGTAGGTAGCATTCCATTCCTGGGTTCATAGCATTTAACTTTAACTAACACTCACCTTTATCTTTCAGGTGCCATCATGGAGCAGTGGACGTTAGAACACCGCATGTTCGCGTATGATCATTTTGTTAGGAGTGGCGAGTCAGTGACAGCAGTTCAGCGTGCGTTTCGCCGCAGATTCAACATTCATCGAAATGACTCTGTTCCCGCTCGTGACACAATCTTACGTTGGGTTAACAATCTTCGAACAGGAGGCTCAATAATGAAAACAAAACCGAAGGGGCCGCAACGCACTGTGCGTACTCCAGAGAACGTTGAAAGGGTCAGACAAGCGATGTTGCAAAGCCCAGGCCGCTCTGCTCGGAGACATTCAGCTGCACTCGGAATCAGCAATCGTACTGTTAGACGGATTTTGCATGAAGAAGTACATTTTCACCCATACAAGTTAGCGATGGTGCAGGAATTGAATGTAAACGATTGCCCCAACGACTGAATTTTGCACAGGAAATGCTTGCACTTTATGAGCAGAATGAAAACATGATGGTGGTAATGAGTGATGAAGCCCATTTCCACCTTAATGGGGCCGTCAACAATCAAAACTGTCGGTATTGGGCTGCTGAAAATCCGCGACAACTCCATGAAAAACCGCTGCATAGCCCTAAGGTTACAGTTTGGTGCGCGGTGGGAAAGTTTGCGTCATCGGTCCCTATTTCTTCGAACAAAATGGGGTTACCGTTACCATAACATCTGGGCGTTACATTGAGATGGTGAACACCTTTTTCATCCCTGAGTTACGAAGAAGGCGTATTGCTCGTCGACATTTGTGGTTTCAGCAAGATGGGGCCACGCCACACACCGCCAGAGCGTCAATGGCTGTTCTTCGCCCCCTGTTTCCCAACCATCTCATTTCGAGATTTGGTGACATTGCATGGCCCCCTCGGTCCCCTGACTTGTCCACATGTGACTTCTTTCTATGGGGTACCTCAAGTCACGTGTCTACGAGGACAAGCCCCGTACATTAGATGCATTGAAGGAAGCGATCCGTCAACAAATCATCCAAATCAACAGAGACCTGCTGGGAAGAGTGGAGGCCAATTTTCGTAAACGCCTTCAACAATGCGTCGACGGCCAAGGACATCATATGCCAGATATAATTTTCGGTACATGATTATTATGACATGAAATGCTATGTTCTTACGAATGTTGTTCTACCAATATATTTTCTTTACAAAAATAAATATCATTTTCCTGATTATTCCAAAAACACTTGGTTCCCGTGCCCCACCCTGTATATTCACCAGGACAAGGGGGGCACAAGAGAAGACCAGGAGCAAGCAAAAATGTTGATAGCTCTCACAAATGAGTTTATGCTGACAGAGGAGATAACAGAAAATACCAGAAAAAATAACTGCCTGGATCTGGTATTCACTAATAACACGAACTTGATTGCGGATATAAAAATAACCCCAACCATTATCTCAGACCACAACTTAATCGAGATATCAACAAATATGATAACAGCATTAAAAGACAATACACATATTGAGGAAAGAAGTAAATTCGGGGCCTTAAACTTAAACTCCAAGACTATAAATTGGGAAGCAATCAGATCGCACATGGCCCAAATAGAATGGAGAACAATTTTCGAGAATAAAACAACTGAAGAAATGCTAACAACCTTGGAAGAAAAAACGCTGAGAATTTTAGAAAAATATGCTCCGAAATCACAGCCAAAAGGAAAGAGGAGCTGCCTTGAGAGGCAAAAGAGAAGACTTTTCCGCAAAAGAAAGAGAGTGGAGGCGAAGTTAGGCAACTGCGGAGATAATGACAGGAAATCAATAAAAGAAAAACTGGAGGGTATCGATAGCGAAATACAAGCCCTGATTAAGGACCATACAGAGAGGGAAGAGGAAAAGGCGGTAGAAGCAATAAAGCAATAAAGGAAAATCCAAAATACTTCTACTGTATAGCTATGCAAAAAAGGAAAACAAAAACGCGCGCTGCTATTGGGCCCTTAAGGACGAGAAATAATGAACTAACCGACGATCCAAAAGAAATATCTGATACATTGAGAGCTCAATATGAATCAGCTTTCAGTACCCCAAAAAGTGACAAAGCGATACCTGACATAAATGCATTCTTTGAAGAGGAATTGCAAGGAGAGTATACAACAGACTTTGATTTTACACCAGAAGATGTAGCGAGAGCTATAGGACAAATGAAACCACATTCAGCTGCAGATCAGGACAATTGGAACGCATTATTGATTAAAAACTGTAAAAATAAAATAACTACACGTACTGGATATGGAGAAGATCCCTAGACACTGGGGAAATACCGAGCATCTTGAAAAGAGTAAACATTGTCCCTATATATAAAGGAGGGGACAGATCTCAAGCAAAGAACTATACACCAGTGTCATTCACGTCCCACCTCACCAAAGTATTTAAAAGAATAGTTAGAGAAAATTTATAATTTCTTGGAGACACTGGAAAGATTCAACGAAAATCAACACGGATTCCGATCAGGTAGATCATGCCTATCACAACTAATAGAACACTACAACAATATCCTAGATGCATTGGAAGGCAACGACAACTACGATATTATATACACAGATTTTGCTAAAGCTTTCGACAAATGTGACCATGGTATAATAGCACGTAAAATTAAATATATGGAAATAACAGGCAAAGTGGGAAAATGGATCTACAACTTCCTCAGAGAACGTCTGCAGGTCGTCAAAATTCAAGGTATATCATCATCAGAATCGGAAGTACGCAGCTCAGTACCACAAGGGACAGTACTGGTCCCACTCCTGTTCATTATCATGCTAACAGACATAGACAGCGGAGTAAACAGCAACAGTATAGTAACATCCTTTGCAGACGTTACAAAGATTAGCAGAAAAATCAGCGATGTACATGACGTGGAGGCCTTGCAGAGGGACACGAACAAACTATACAAATATGTCAGAAGACAACATGTCATTTAACACCGAGAAATTTCAGCTCCTGAGATATGGTAGAAAAGAAGAACTTAAACAGACTGCATATTATGCTCCAGATAGACAGGAAATTCAGAGAAGCAAGAAAGCGATCGATCTCGGGATAATAATGACAGATGATGCGAAATTCGAAACACAAAATCAGATAGCGATAAATAAAGCAAAAAGAGTCGCCGGACAGGTACTAAAAACGTTCAAGAGAAGGGACAGGACAGTAATGATTCCTCTGCTAAAAACACTGATTATACCAAAACTTGAATACTGCTCAGTTTTGACGTCCCCATATAAAAAGGAAGAAACTAATAAACTAGAAGAAACGCAAAGGCATTTCACAGCCAAGATTGATGGCTGCAAAGAACTCAACTACTGGGAAAGACTACGTAAACTAAATCTGTACTCCTTGGAAAGAAGAAGAGAGAGGTACACCATACTCTACATATGGAAAATGATCGAAAAACTGGTACCAAACCTAAAACTAAACCCAATTACCATTCAAACAACACTGGAAAATAGGAAAGGCAGAATGTGTAGTGTTCCCAAATTAAAGGCCCGACAAGGGACCTCCTCAACTCTGAAGGAAAATAGCTTGGTTGTCAGGGAGCCAAGACTTTTCAACCAGCTTCCAAAGGACCTCAGAAACGTAACGGGGGTCAAAGTTGAAGTCTTCAAGAGAAGACTGGATGCCTGGCTCAGGACGGTACCAGATGAGCCGGGCGTGCCTGGTTATGTACGGTGGAGAGCGCAAGAAAGCAACTCGCTCCTCCACCAAACCAGACCTAGAGGCGGGGCCACCAGCTTGACCTCCGTGTGAAGAGAGGCCAACGCACGAAACAACATAAGGTTCATAAGATAATAATTACTTGCCTTGTAATAAAACAGTTTCTTCAAAACACCTTGTAAACTTACTTTTTAAACGAACAACCCTCGTACATATAGAATGGAAATATCTAGATTTCTGTACATAATATTCAAACTAAACAAAAAATCCCCAAAATGGTTTCTTTACGCTGTATTGCTCATTTATTCATCCACACTTACAGTACTATAAGGAATTATACAAAATATCCTATAGAAGTAATCCATAAAAAATACGAACTCTCTAAAACAATGATAACAGACAAGCTCATACTTCTCCAATGTTCAAAGACTGGAATATCCTCAAACTAAATGATATAGATAAGCTATATATAAGTCAGTATCAATATGTACAAAGTTATTAATGACGGAAAATACGTAGCCCACTCGCAGGGAGATTACCCACATCAGACCAGTCACAACCATACAAGACCTCCAACTGATTTCATACATAAACCAAATTATTTAACGCAAAGTGCAGGAAATGCTCTCTCTCACAAAGGAGCAGATATATGGACCTCCATACCTACAGTATAAACGTCAGAGAGGCACCATCATAAATTTTATTTCGCAAGTTATTAAAGCAATACTTTATTAATTCCTACTGATGTAGTACATGTATCCCAACTGCATAGGAGTTATCTAAAAATATAATCATATATATATATATATATAAAAGAGGAGGTCTGTTTGTCTATATCACGCTTTAACGGCTATGGTAATCTGCACCAAATTTAGTATACAAATTAAGAGAACCACGGACGTTTTAGTAACACACTTGCCTCTCTCTTGTACTGTCGAAATGTTTCGTAAAATGCATTTACGAAAGAAAGGAAAACGAGAAAAACATGTATTTTGTCATCTCACTATGTACGACTGAAAAATCTAATATGTACCCCTAGGGGAATACACGTACTACCGGTTGAGAAACCCTGCTCTAAAAAATGTCCCTTTGAAAGTACCCTAAAATTTCAAAGGAAAAGTTAAACTGTTTTTCGAATATATGGAAGGACGTTGTAATGTTTTTTCGAAGTACACGATTTAAGGGTAAAGTGTCCTTTGACTGGGCTGCGAATTTAGACGATTTTGCTTTAATTATAATAATTAATGGGCAATTCATAGTTTACTTATAACACGAACAAAAAGTGCTTCTGCTATTTGAAAATGTTTACAATGCACCACTTCAACCGACCCCACCTGCAGATTATCAAGATTTTTGGAAACAAGTGAATTATAAGGGACACTTCAGCGAAAATGTTCATCTCTAGCCACTGTATATCCCACATCGTTTGTTACTGTATTTAGGTTTCAAATAAAAGACAGAACTTTCAAAGGACGTACTTTGAAATTCCTCTCCTTTGAAATATCGGATACGATTTTAGAGTGTCTTTGATAGTATTTTAAAATTTACATGACAATGAAAGGAAAACTATAAGCAGACTGACAGTCTTTTATTACTACAATATGCAGACAACAGGGTTGGGTCGATTAACTTCCAAAATTAACTAGTTAAGTTAATTTGAGATTCTTACCAATTAAGTTAATTTTGAAAGTTAATCAATTACGTTAATCAATTAGCTTTTTCTTTCTTGGAAGTAGTCTGTAAACTCATCGTTATATATAACTAATCAAGGTAATGATAAACCTGTCATTATGTGGGATCACCTTGTATGTGTGGTTGTCAATGTCTGATAGATTATATATAATTTTTTCGGTACTTGTATGTTATCTCCCCCCTACCAATTTGACAGAATATTTTCGTTAAAACTAACGAAAATATCACGACTTAACCTAACCAATTATCAAGGGCGTACAATTGATCTATTAATTATTAATTATAACATTGTTTGTTTCTGGAATAGTATTTACTATTTACTAATAGATCAACTGTACGCCCTTGATAATTAATTGGTTAGGTTAAGTCGTGATATTTTCGTTAGTTTTAACGAAAATATTCTGTCAAAATTGGTAGGGGGGGGGGGGGGGAGGAACCTACAAGTACCATTTTTTCTATAAGCTTTTAGCATTTTTCTGTTTCTTATAAATAAATTAAATTTGTTTATGGCCTCAACTCAACTTTTCTCAACAAGTCAACTTTTAGGCATATAATAGTTTTCCATTGTAAAAATGAAGACAAAATGAATTTAATAACAAATTGTTTTCTGAACTGTATGTTTTATATTGTACACTACTGACACTGAACATAATCCAGATTCCTTACCAACAATAGTCAAATTAGACACATAAAATATATACTTCACTTACAACTTAAACATACTTGTTAACTTTACAGAAAATGAAGTTCTCAAGCCTTTATCTCTTAGCCTATTACATTTCACTCAGAAAGATAAAAACAGCATTCGGATCACCTGAAGATCAGGGCCCCCAGCCTTCTTTAGTTAGCCTTATAAGGCTAACTAACGAAAATATCACGACCTAACCTAACCAATCGTTAGGTTAATTGAAGTTAATCAATTAATTTGGAGATATTTCAATGAAGTTAAACTTTTTTTTAAATTTAAATAGTTAAGTTAAATTAATTAACTTAATCGGTTAATTGGCAAAAAAGTTAAGTTAATTAACTTAAGTGACCCAACCCTGGCTGGACAATCAAACAAAATTTTTAAGATGTACTTTGACTAGATTACCAGCCACTGAATGCCAAACCGAACATAAATTTACCATTAACCTACTCTCTTAATCTTGGGACTTGATGTTCTTTTCATAGCAACTATTTAATAGTACACACTTTGTAATGTATTTTTCTGATTCAAGATTATTCTTTAGTTTGTATTACTTCACACACACAACTTGCCAATTCCGACGACGTTGGTTCGAATCCCAATATTCCGGAAACAACAAATTAATATTTTATGTCCCATTTATTTATCATAAAATTTCCCCTTACAGCAATATATAATATATATATATATATATATATATATATATATATATATATAATGTTCTTATGATTATTTACCTTTTCTGAAGCTAATATTGAATTAAAGATTTAAATTGTCATTGATTTTCGTTACTCAAATAGGAAAATCCTGATAATAATTCCAGAATGGAAGGAAAAAAAATTATCCAAATTCTTTTTAACGTTGTAGATGTATCACCCTCTCTCATATTCAAATAAAAGCTTTAATTACGTTTGGTATTAATTCACAATTCATCTCTAATTGAAATCGCGCTAAATATTTATTGTATTTATAAAGCGCCTTCAGAGACGCCATTTTGAATTCCGTTAAAACTGTTGAAGTCACAACGAAGAAGAAGAGAGTGAATTTTTAAAAAGTTCTCTTCATATCAATGATTACTGTGGGAAAATGCAAGGTGTGACACGAGTAATATTGACCTCTCCAGTGTCAGAAAATGGGGGCACACAGGTACACTGAATAAGGCAACATGATAATTTATACATATACGCTATACGCACATTTTCCTGCATGTACACAAAAAACATACGGTGTGTGTGTGTGTGTATATACGTATATACACACACACACAATTGGCACATTTTATTTCTATTTATAAGTGTATGAAGAAAATCTTAATCTATTTTGAGTGGACAAATAAATATTTTGTAACTCATCAATATATTCACTCATGCCAGACTAGGAATAGAAATAGCCACATTATTTTTCATCTTAGATCGTCTTCATAAAAAAAATCACTTATTTTCGTAGGTTTGAAATTATGGAATGATTTAAACAACCATCTTAAAAATATTTCGGATCACCTGAAGATCAGGGCCCCCAGCCTTCTTTAGTTAACTTTATAAGGCTAACTAACGAAAATATCACGACCTAACTTAACCAATCGTCAAGGGCGTACAGTTGATCTAACGATTAGTTAGGTTAGGTCGTGATATTTTTGTTAGTTAGCCTTATGAGGCAAACTAAAGAAGGCTGGGGCCCCTGATCTTCAGGTGATCCAATATTTTTAACATATTTCTAAAATATTTCTAACATAAGCTGAAATCAATTTTAATAAAGGAAATACTGAAATCGTAATAATGCATTTAGGGGTTAAATAACTTAGTGTTGTATTTACTATTAACGCTTCGTACCGAACGTCTCATGACTATTATAACGACCAAGATTTAATATATGTTTCGAACAGAATTCATTTCTTATGTCAACCATACGTTTGTTTGTATATCCTAAAAACATTACCCTACCCTATACATAACTATAAACCTTGTCCTATCTTATAGGTAATCATACTCGTATATATATATGATTAATAATGATTTTATCTATATATATATATATATATATATATATATATATATATATATATATATATATATATATATATATATATATATATAATATATATATATATATTATATATATAATATATACAGTATATATATATATAATATATATATAATATATATATATATAATATATATATATATATATATATATATACACGAGTGTGTGTATATATTACATAATCTTAACTACGAAGTTTGTTTTATAAACAAAACTTGGCGTCAAAATTTAAGTTTAAAAACCTAGTGATTTTCCCACCCATTGTAGTGTTCAGTGAGAAAGGTGAAAAGTTAATTTTTGCGTACTGTTACACACACACACACACACAAGTTGTTCATTTGTGCCGTGATGGTTGATCCGATTTCTGTCCCGAAATTAACGGCTTATCAGGGGTTTCATTTGGAAGAGTGCAAACGTCATCAAATCACTATTGATTTTGGCTTTATGAGAAAGCACCTAAAATACTAAAAATTGCAAAGTTTAAAAAATCATTAGAAGTAAACAAGTATCGAAAATAATAATAATAATAATAATAATAATAATAATCTTTGGTGTTACGTACTTACGAGTACATTTTTTGAAGGCAGAAAGAATATCAGACGAAGAACACCAGCCAACTCTTCGTATAGAGTTTATGTGAAAATAAACTCATTATTTTTGGGATAAATCGTTCAAAAGACTAAAAATTCCTGTTTAGGATGAAAACCTTCAAACGACGTAAACGAAGTTTTACGACAACAGTAAAAAGGTTAAATGTGCTTCCCCGAGTACAAAAAGGGGTCACGAGGTCATACAGGGGGATAAAGGTTACCGGAAAGATTTTAGCTTCAAACTATTTTCAGAAAGAAAACTCAATTAAATAAAAGTATCTATGTACACGCCCGCACACACACACACATATATATGATGCAAACCCACAAGGAAAAAGAAAAATTATTTTATATATATATATATATATATATATATATATATATATATATATATATGCACTAGAATCACAAACTTCCTTGTGGTTGTTTGCTTTATATATATATATATATATGAATAGAAACGACATAAGTGTTAAGGAACGTCTCTACACATTCATTTATATACTGCGCGGTCATTGCAGTTATATATGCATATATATATATATAATTGAGGGGTCCCGCGTCTTAAGGTACCTAATCGCCAAAATTAAAATTCGTCAGAAATCGCCTCCAAAGTTCAGCAATATTCTGACAATAGTATCTCTGTTATTAATTGAACTAGAAAGTTCATTTTTGGCTAAATTAGAGTTCTAAGTATGCTAATGAAGATGTTGATGAGTTTTTGAAATAGATTTTCATATTTTATATTTTTTATGTATTTTTTAAAATTTTTTGATTTTCTTATTATGCCGAACTTTGGGTGAACTTTTGGCTGGCGATAGAGGTGAAAAAAGTAGTTCGCTTCATAAGGTTTTCAATCATACTTCTAGTGTAAGGCCATTATAACCCAAACCACGCGATAGAGGAAGGGTGAAAATAGTGATATCCATCAAAAACATGTTTTCGCCTGTGTTGGCGCTTAGGTACCTTAAGACGAGCGACCCCTCATATATCCTCTAATCTTTTAAATGCAGTGTCCAGGCATCTCGAAAACCCTGGACATTGATTTTGGCTTTCTTCTTCTATGGAGAAAGGGGGGGTCGCCCTTGGCCCCTCCTTCCTGCATAAAATAAATATAATATATATATATATATATAGTCCTTGAGACAAAAATGTCAATAGCTAAGGTTAGTGGTATGAAAATCTTCACTGTTTTGTACAAAGCACTGCTCCGTTATATATATATATATATATATGCAATAAAATCACAGAACAACACGTAATCTTTTTAATAAGCAAAGAACCACAGGGAAAAGAAAAAGGAAACACGAAGTCTGAGCGCTTTCGTGATATCTTCACATCTTCAGGGACAAGGAAGAAATATATCACGAAAGCGCTCGGACTTCATGTTCCCTTTTCCTTTTCCTTGTGGTTCTTTGCTTATATATATATATATATATATATATATAATAACCCCTCGCTAATTCGACCACTGCGCTTTAATTCGACTAAGTGTTAGCCGAATGAACATTTTTGAGAATTCGAATTATATGAAAACATTTCGTAAAATGTACGAAAAAAAATCGAATAAAATTCACGAATGCGTGAGTCGAATTGCGCCGATAAGGTATAGAGAGGTGGAGGAGGTTGTCTATTGTTTTTGGTTCATTATATTTTACAGAATTTATTCTGAATTTAGTTTCTTTTTTCATTTATGATTTCTGTATTAATACATTACATACGTGTATTTAGATAAAGTACTCTTCTGTATGCATACAAACATATCGCGTTCTAGTTTGAATTAACATCAGAGACAAGTCGAATTGGGTTAAAAATTCAAATTCGTAATAATTCGTACTTTCTCAGTATTTCGCCAAGGATAGAGCCCCAAATCTATCGAATTAGCGAGAGGTTACTCTATATATATATATATATATTATATATATATATAATATATATATATATATATTAGTGGTGGACCGGATATCCGCATCCGCACCATTTTTAACATCCGCATCCGCACTTCTGACTGTGACTGCGGATATTATGCAGATATTTCCTCTAATAAATTATGCAATTTTCAATTAAATTAGCTTATAAAGTAGTTTATAAGGCCCAGTCTTGCACATTTCATGTAAAGTATTAATTATTTATTAATGAACAAACAAATATATAAACCTCAAAATATAAATAGGTGGTAACACAGAAAATTGAATGAAACTTGTTTCATTGAATTTTCTGTGGCTGAAACTCTTGAGAAAGTTATTATTTTTATCATAATGAAAACATTAATATTACTTTTAATTCTTATGCATTACCTGCCATAATAGTAATATCACGAAATTTGAAAAATTATGTTATATATTTATAATTCTATATTATATTGACAGATTAACTAAATATCCGCATCCGCAGATACTGAAATTAAAAATCCGCATCCGCAGATGTTGAAAAACTGACATCCTCCACCACTAAATTATATATATATATATATATATATATATATATATATATATATATATATATATTAGTGATGTAGCGGATGTCATTTTTGTCACATCCGCGGATGCGGATGAGGATGTTTGATTTCAACATCCGCGGATGCGGATGCGGATGTCTACATTTTCGTTATTTTTTAGGATATATTCGAGATTTGTTGTGTTTAACGTATATAATAAGTTATTATATAGAGAGAGCTGTAGCTATAATGTAGTATAATTGATTAATTGTACAATAATTGCTGTACTTTTCCCTGAACATATAAAATAATAGCAAGCATCTAACTAATATAGAAATCAATTAGTGAATTCGTCTGCAAATAAATTCGTTATATTTTGTTGAGTTTCAGCCACAATTAGAAACCATAATTGTGTTACCCGACCTCTTTCCCCAACCTCCACCCTTATAGAAAGAGATCTTTAATTAGCTTGATAACTATTTATATTAAGTTCAAAGTTTTATTAGGCATATTTATAAATGAGTAATTAAAATAAAGTAAACTAAGATGTTCATCGTTTAATATTCAAACTTAATTATAGGAAGGTTATGCTTAAGGAACATTAATTTTTCTGCCTTTTCTGCTGCCAGTCTGTTTCTCTTTTCATCATATATTAATCCAGCACTGCTAAATAATCTCTCGCTTGGTACGCTTGTTCGAGGACGTGCTAAATGTTTCCTTGCAAGTTTACTCAAGTATGGATAGATATTCTGCGTATTTTTCCACCAACTAATAGGATTGTCACATGCAGCCAGGCGTTTTTCTTGGTGATAGCTCTCGATCATTTTTACTACATCTTTTGACATCGCGTAGGTCTCGTCATCGCTGCTTGACTCAAGAAACTGAGAGAGAGATTCTGTGATAGATTTGCTTGTTGAAGGTGTTGGTTCTGTCACTGAAACTTTTATTCCTTTGGTGGGTGGCGAAGCGACAGATTCAAGAGATTGAAGCTCTTCAACTGCTTTGCCAAGTGATGATTTAACTCGTTCTAATGTACTAGGTGAAAATAACTTAGCTTTGTAACGTGGATCTAAGTAGGTTGCAAGAGAGTAACTTCATACAAGAACAGCCTCTCGTCTTGTCGCTTGCATCACTTTTGCGCACAATGAACTAGTTCTATTATTATAGTAGAATTTGATAATTTCCGCTTATTAATGACGTTTTATCTCAACGGTCCACATCCGCACGACATCCGCAGTCCAAAGTGCGGATGCGGATGCGAGAAAATGTGCGGATGTTCCGCGGATGCGGATGCGGATGTGACCTACATCAAATATATATATATATATATATATATATTATATATATATATATATATATATATATGAAATTTGAAACACAAAATAAGATAGCAGTAAACAGAGCAAAGAGAATAATTAGGCAGATACTGAGAACCTTTAAACGAAGGGATAGGGAATATAATGATTCCTCTACTGAAAACACTGATTACACTCCATATAAAAAAGAAGACATTATTCAGCTAGAAGGGATTCAGAGAAGCTTCACAGCCAAGATCAATGGGTGCAAAGAACTAAATTACTGGGAAATGTTACTTGAATTACACCTACATTCACTGGAAAGAAGAGAGAGATACACCTTTATTTACACTTGGAAAATAATGGAGAAGCTAGTCCCTAATCTTACTCTGAACCCCATAACCCCCCAAACAACAGTGGAAAGTAGAAAAGGAAGACTGTGTCGTGTTCCCAAATTAAAGGCTAGACAGGGAACATCCTCAACCCTGAAAGAAAATAGTTTTGTTGTGAGAGGACCAAAATTGTTTAATTAATCAGCTGCCCAAAGACCTAAGGAACATGAGTGGTGTTGCGGTGGACATCTTCAAAAGAAGATTAGACGCCTGGCTCGGAACAATCCCAGATGAGCCGGGCGTACCTGGCTATGTGAGGTGGAGAGTACAAGAAACCAACTCACTACTTCACCAGGCCAACTCGAGAGGAGGGGCGACAAGCTTGACCTTCGTGAAATGAGGAATCATCATGAAGTGAATGCTGTGAGGGACGCTTTGGGAAGTGGGTGGAGAAGTGAAGAGTGGAATCATCGGCATAGGAGTGAATAGGACAGGAAGTGCGAATTAAAAGAGCATTAATAAATAAAAGGAAAAGAGTGGGTGACAGGACAGAACCCTGAGGAACACCACTGTTAATAGCTTTAAGAGAAGAACAGTGGCCATCTACAACCGCAGCTTTAGATCGGCCAGAAAGAAAATTAGAGATAAAGGCACAGATAGGATAGAAACCGAAGGAGGGCAGTTTGGAAATTAATTAAAGATTTGTGCCAGACTCTATCAAAAGTTTTTGATATGTCTAGCGCAGTAGCAAAAGTTTCATCGAAATCCCGAAAGGAGGATGACCAAGAGTCAGAGAAATATGCAAGAAGATCGCCAGTCGAGCGTCCCTTGCGGAATCCATACTGACGATCTGAAAGAAGATTGTGAGAAGAGAGGTGTTTAAGAATCTTCCTATTAAGGATAGATTCAAAAACTTTGAAAAGGCAAGAAATCAAAGCAATTGGACGATAGTTGGAAGGATGAGAGCGGTCACCCTTCTTTGGGACAGGCTGAATGAAAGCGAACTTCCAGCAGGAAGGAAAAGTACCAGATGAAAGGCAAAGACGAAAGAGTTTACCTTGGCAGAGTGTCAGCACAGAAGCACAGTTCTTAAGAACAACAGGAGGAACACCACCAGGACCATATGCCTTCCTAGAGTTGAGCACAGATAGGGCAGATAAAACATCTTTAGAAGAGATTCTAATTTCAGACATAATAAAGTCAGAGGAGGGAGAAGATGGAGGAACAGCACCGGAATCGTCCATGGTTGAATTATGAATTGTAGGCGAAAGTTTGAGCGAAGAGTTTAACTTTGTCAGAAGAAGAGACGGCAACTGAGCCGTCGGAATGGAAAAGAGGAGGAAAGAAGAGGAAGTAAAGTTATTGAAGAAAGCAAAAGGGTTAGAAGTTCTTCCCTTGGCTCCGAGAATTCCAGATATAAATCCTATATTGGAGGATCTTGACCACCAATTGCGAAAACAAGACATCCTCCCACATCTGTATTAAATCTAAGTAAAATATTGATTGGACTCTGACAAAATTTCGACCATATGTAGATGTCTTCCAGATATTATCACATCGATACGATAACGTGTCCAAACTCTTCGTGAAACAGTTGGAAAAGCTAAAAGATAATCACTGCATCTGTTTACTTGTTTATCATACCTCCTAAAGGTATAATTATGTACCATCAGTTACCGAAGTCAGGATACACTAGGCCATAAGACAGGTGTTACCCAATTTATCTTTAGTGAATGATGTGATACGTTAAAAATAAAACCACAGATTACAAAACAAGAACCATATACATTAAACTGGGTTAGGTTTTGGCGAACAACCATACATTGTTAGAGAGGTGTTTAAGGAATAATTAGTTTTCAAAATAGGCAGAAATCAAATTTATAATACATGTACAGTGCTTATACTATTGAATTAAGATTTATTGCAAATTTGATCATTCTTTAGATAAGTTCTTAGCAACGGCTGGTTGCTAAGCAAATTTTTATGGAAGTGACTTTTTTAATTAGTTAATCTCTGATAAAACTATATTTTTGGGGTGCTTATTTTATTCTTGCTGGGCTCTGTATATATTTGCGAAAAAACATAAAGCTGTGTATCTAAGCTAAGAATATGTAACGAATGCTTAACCCGAATCTTGATATATTCCGATGGACTCGCCATAATTATTTATGGCAAAGGCAGTAAGCGGTGACGCTATGCAATTAAGTCACCACTAAAATTTCATTGGAAAGTAGAATGCGCCGTAAAAAGTCTGATTGGCAGATAGAGGCATTTCTGAATTACTTTTAATTCAATTTTAGGTTCAGTTCAAGTTCCACTTTAATTTGTCTCATAAAATGAGGTGAGAGAGATGCCTGAGGAAGGAGGAAGCTTTATTCACTTTACCTCAAAGGAAAACTGGAAAGGTAAAAGTTATTCACCAAAACAGTTTGATTAAATAAGAATTAAACTATACTGCACACTTTCTTGCATGACTTGTATAATTACTGTTTTTGGGGAAGGTGCAGGGGCGGATCCAAAGCACAATTTTTGGGGGAGGGGGGGGAGGGGGGCCGTCACCTTCCAGAACCTGATATTATAATCCATTGGCAACCAACTGGTGTGAGAGAATTTCTAACGATTATCACATATTCGTTGTGCCTATAAAGAATACAGGAAGGTATCTGTTTTTGATAATAAAAAAAAAAAGTCAATTCCTTAAGATGACAGTAAGCTCCAGTGAGGTATAAAATTAGCGCAACAACATTTACATTACTATTTTATTAAGCATCATCATTAAGGGCAATTAAAGAAACATATATATTAAATGGCTCACTTTTGAACATCAATACGCATTCTTTTGCCCCGTATACTAGCATACCTCAGTGCATGCATCCCTACTTACACGATACCAATATGAAATTAAAACTCTATGTATTCATGTACACATTTTGTTCAGCAGCTGTGCCCTAAATATACACAAACTGAGTCCACCATTCTACACGCAATGTTCACGGTCAGAGAGACCGTTCCTTTATACACTAAAATTGTCCAAAGGAAAGCAACAGCGATTATTTTCATAGGATGCTTCACTCTAATTTTGTATCGTGTCGTCTTTATGTTTCCGATCTCCTCCTTTCACTTTCTTTACCTTTAAGGTAACCTCATAGTTTGGGAGGGGCGATCGCCCCCCTTGGCCCCCCTTAAATCCGCCCCTGAGGTGTAAAAAGTAACATTAAACAAACAATTTCGAACTTGGGAATAATAATAATAATTTATTATTACAAAGCAGTGAAATATTTTTTTACTCTACATAGAATCCCATATGGTAAGTAAATTTGGAT
This sequence comes from Bathynomus jamesi, assembly GCA_023014485.1. Lineage (NCBI taxonomy): Eukaryota > Metazoa > Arthropoda > Malacostraca > Isopoda > Cirolanidae > Bathynomus > Bathynomus jamesi. The sequence continues at coordinate 6,356 of JAJOZX010001165.1, read as the reverse complement.
CAATCCCAGAATAGGCACCTGAAATCATTTTTAGGTGCTTAATCTGGGATTGAGGCAAAACACAGGTGCTTAATCTGGGATTGAGGAGAAAAAAATATAAACAGTTTTTAGAGATATAATTTCATTGTTTTTATCAATATTTGAAAAAATCAACCTAACCTAACCTAACCTATACCAATTTATGTGGCAAGATAGATTTGCTTCAGATGGATTCAGAAACATTCGGGCTCATATTGCAGGAATTTATAATATCTAAAATTTTTCTTTATTCATTAAACCACTTTAAACCTTTTATAACTTTGCCTTTATTACATTTGTAATAAACTTTGTATAAACAATAAATTTTGTAATCATCAGGTTTTTTTATTTAATTCCTTGCAAGGTGCCTATTCTGGGATTGAGGTTGAACGCAGGTGCTTCATCTGGGATTGAGGTACATCAGGTGCCTATTCTGGGATTGACCCGTAAATTTTACAAATCTAAGCAAATTACCAAATCTAAGCAGTAGGTAACATTTTATATAAAGGTACAAAATCCCAAAACATAAGTTACTAAACTTTACATTATACCTTTAGCCATCCTTGACCTTATGTAACATGGCAGACTGAGTAAATGAGACCCATATATACTTTACTATCTGGCCTTTAAATGTATCGCGTCAGACTTATCTAAGGTGCTAAAACCGACCGAGAACACACACACACACACGTCACATGTTTATATCATTAAAGTCACTTAAACTAAGTGATATTACGTAAGCTGAGTATCTGCTCTCCTCCACATGTCTCGAATATTTAAAAGAAAGTTCCTCTGCTAATATCGTTATGTTAAGCAATCAAATAAGCCACTCGAGAAATTTAAAACAACTATGCTTTTCCCAAAAGCTTCAGAGTTTTTGGAGTTCAGATAATGTACAGTTTCATTTAGAAACAAATCTGAAAAGTGGATATTTCATGTAAGTTATAGAAATTGATAGAATTTGGACGGATTCTGCGATGACTGTTTTGAAATAATAATTTTTACTTTTTTCTTTAATCGAAATTTTACAACATGCATAAAAACATTTGTAAATCCTATATTCAATACATAATTTTATAAGTTTAACAGACAGACAGACAGACAGACAGACAGACAAGGATAGATAGCTATTTCCTTTTCTGATTTAATGGAATAAGTTTAGCGAACGTTTAGGCCCGAATGGAATAAGTTTTAAAATTATGTCCGAGATTAAATCAAAACTGTCGCTGACGAGGAGAGAAAACAACATTTTGCTGAACTCGGAAAACATTCTATTTTGTGCTGTTTTCTCTATTCAGTCCTATCATAATTTATAAATGTCTTAAAATCAAGCGTCTCTTTATTTACTTGGTCTACAATATATGCTTCTATACATTAAACATACATACATACATACATACACACACACATATATATATATATATATATATATATATATATATATATATATATATATATAACAAATGTTTTAAAGATACGTTCAGTAACCGTGTCTCGTAATACGTGTGTGCTTTTAAGTCACTAAGAAGATGGTTAAGACCATTAAAATAACATCAATAACATTACGTTACAAGTCATAAAACACTTAAAACTAAAATGGAAAGAGGTGTTGTTTCAGAGAGACACCACACTCTCTCTTCAAGTCAAATAAGAGAAAATATTAACTAATAAGTAAATATTTATGTTATTCCTTATTTAATACAGCCTCACTCAGTGTTATTCCCATTCTGATCCTAGGGTTTCTTCCATCATGGGTTGGAGTAAGTTAGGTTAGGTTAGGTTAGGTTACAAGTTATGTTAAATCTATAACACTGGATGATAATGGGAATGGCGTAAAGTGGAAACAGTGTTTTACTCGTCTTTATTTAAAGTAAATTACGTTATCGTCATCAACTAACTCTTTTGCTATTAAAATCTGTCTCTATCCGTCTCTCTTTCTCACCGTGGACTCATTTCCAGTTTAATTGATTGCACATAAACACTTTGTAAAGAAAAGCGGTCCCCAGATGAAAATAACAGAGGAATATTCCCTGCTAAATAATTACTCGATTTCCTTCATTTTCTCATTCATGTAATTTATTCCTCTATCTTTTTCTTCCTTCTCATTCTTACGTACTTTATTCCTCTTTCTTTCTTCTCATTCTCGCGTATTTATTCCTCTATCTTTTTGTTTCTTCTCATTCTTACGTACTTTATTCCTCTTTCTTTCTTCTCATTCTCAAGTATTTATTCCTCTATCTTTTTCTTCCTTCTCATTCTCCTCTAAATAGAAGTTAACGTAAATTACATAGTTCGTAAACAATTTTTATTTGACATCAGATTAATTAAGGCATTTGTCTTTACCTTTCAGTGTGGGCGAGTGATTATAACCTTATTTTTTTATTTATCCCTATCATTTAATATGGCGAGTACATTATAGCCTTCATCGGCCGACGTAATTTGAAAGATTCCTCAGCCTCCCCGTCAGGATTACTCTTCATTTCTTTCGCGCGTTGGCAGAGAGCATCTTCTTATGGCGTAAACAAGTTTAATCATTTCTAAGTAAAGACATAAAAAAAACGAATTTACTCTTTTGTAGTTTTAATCGTTATGATTCAATAACTTAATCAATATTGTCCGACTCCATAGAAGTAATTTCCTTTCAAGGAGGCCAAGCAACATTTAATACGAAGTACCTGGACCTTTCCTAGGATCTATCAAAGATGAATCATTGCATGATTAAAGCTCGTCTTATTCAAGTACACTACGCTTTTGTTTAGTTTTTGAGTTAAATTTTATTTACATCTAAAATGCTTCGAGCTAACACCTCAATCAACCGTGTAAACTGTAAACATTAAAGTTTAAAATCAATAAACAAGCTAATGTGCCTCCTTAATTGCCTTCCATTTGAAAAATTTGAAATACGGTATATAAGTTCACTTTATATAAACGAAATTAATTAAATGTTAGTAAGTAAAAATAACACTTCAAAAAAATTTTAACTTTGCTCAGTTTTCATTTAAGGAAATCTTTAAATTACGGAGTGATCCCAAAAAAAAAGTGTTCCCCGAAATAACTCATTGCACATTGTTTTTGGGAACGCCTTTTCTGGATCACCCTTTATAATTATCAGGATGCACTATTTTATTGTTCTAAATTGAATTGTGTGTAATTATACAGTTTTAGTAAATAAATAGAGGGTCCGTTATTCATTATTTTAGGTCCATTAGTTATTAGTTTTAACGAGATTTTGATCAGGAATGAAATTGTGGTAAAAAGAAAAAAAAAATTTCAAACATTTTCAAGCCATTTAATCTCCTTTATTTTCTCCTTCACGTTATTTATTCCTTTCTTTTTCTCTTTTTATTCCCCTCCCCACTAGTGGTAAAGTGCCCGGCTGTTAATATGAAGGTCCTAGGTTAGAGTTCCAGCACAGCCTTTAGATTTCGGCGATTATGGTGCATCACTGGGACTTTGTTGGTAGGATAGTGATTCGGATTTCAAGTAAAGCTCTAAGTCCCCTCCATCATACGAGTTAGATGTTACGAAAAGATGTTAAGCAACCCCCAAAACATTATTGTTATTATCCCCTTCACTCCATTTCTTCTTTTTAACTTCATTTAATTTGTAAGTTTATGGTAGGTAACTTTAGTTCTTATTTAATTTCATTTTATCACACTTCTTTACTCATCTTCTTTCTCTTCTTGTCTTTCCCCTCATTTGAGGGAAGAGGAGAGAGAGAGAGAGAGAGAGAGAGAGGAGAGAGAGAGAGAGAGAGAGAGAGAGAGAGGCGCACAGGGACGATATAATTGTGTTTATTCAGCGACCTTTAATTGCCGAGAGTGAAACGAAGTTCTGATGTTGGTGCATCGTTTCTTATCCACGAAATAAATGCGAATGGAAAAGTCATTCGCCATTCCATGATTAACGCCGAAATATACGTAGTTTTGCGCATCGGAAATAGAATACTCGGTTAAACCAATCAAAATGCAGGATTAACTATTTGACAACCCCTTCAAATGGTTGGTTAGTTCAACCATGCAATGACTACCGTAACCATATTTAATCTTTCTGATTGAATTTACAATTTTCTCCTTCATTCACCTTCTTCATTTCTTTGACCATCACTTATTCTCCTTCATTATCTCCGTTATTCCCCTTCTTCTCTTGAAAATATGCCCCAAGTGACCCATCTATGAAACTGGAGACAATTCAGTGCCATTGTTGCAACTTAGAACTGAAGTGGAAGCACTCTTTAGAGCGACCATTGGCACGAACCACGAGAGATCCTCAAACACTGAAACTGTATATTGTTATTTGCAATTTCATGCAATTTGATACTAAAATGAAAAAAAAAAGGTTACGTTGAAAGTATTTCAAATTTAGCGTTTTACTTATTTATTTTATATTAGAACTAAATATACGAATGATAATAATAATTATAATAATAATAATAATAATAATAATAATAATAATAATAACAAAACAAAGGAATATTAGACGTTACTTTAACATAAACAATCAATTAATTTATTCAAAATGTGCATATAATATAACTTACACATGTACAGATTTTTGCTAACGTTCATAGCTCACCTTTAAGGGATCAAAAATGTGGAAACGACTTTTGGAATAACGTTCAAACTTGAAGAGATTTTTATTGCAAAACTTTTCCAATTTGACAAACTTTTTCCTATAACAATTTTATTGATTACAGAACCAAGGGGGAGAAACCCCGAAAATCAGAGACGGACGTATCCATTATTCAGTACATACGTGTGTGTGTGTGTGTGTGTTGTGTGTTTATAAGCTTGATAATTGTAAATATACACTGTACAACTACCGTATACACGCGATGCGTGTGTGGGTGAACTGATTCGTTTGGTACGAATTATGAGACTGATGGACTGTAAACTTTCCACAAAAAGGTCTCGTTATATGCATACTTAATATGAAGCTTCATTTCGTTATATGTAAAGGCAACATTTTTTGTAGAATCTACTTTTAAATCTAAATATTATTCATCAATGCATTCATAGGTTAAGTGGAAACATCTTGTCACACACACACACACATTTTATATTTATATATATAATATATATATATATATATATATATATATATATATATATATATATATATATATATATACACCTTTGTTTGCTTCCGCCCGAATTGTTCATTCTGACGAAGGTCAAGCTTTTCACTCCACCTTAGTCCTACAGTTTAACGTGGAATCCGAACCACACCCCACCAGCAGCCCAGCGTCTTAACCACTAGGGTAACATAGTATATGAGGCGGGATGCTGCAGAGGGGTCGACCGCAGGTTGATCCTGAACCGTTGTTCAAACTCTCATAAAGTAACAAAGTGTGTGTGTGTGTGTGTATATATATATATATATATATTATTATATAATATATATATATAGATATATATATATGTGTGTGTGTGTGTGTGTGTTCATTTGGAATTTTATCTGGTTGAAATGGCTTCCATAAAAGGATCAAATTCATGGTCTCTCATGAAGGCTTCTTTGTTCTCGTTCTTTCTCCCAACCCAATGATCCGGTCATCACAACCTACTTTTCCCTTGTCCCCCTCTAAACTTACAGTATGTCCGTGGCACTGTTAATTGACAGCAGAAATGTGCAAACCGGAAACAACATTTAATTTCAAATTCACTTTTCTTTTACTCTTCGTATATATATATATATATATATATATATACACGCGCGCGCGCGCGTGTGTGTGGTGTGTGTGCGTGTGTGTGTGTGTGTGTGTAACGTGAACTGAACACCCCAATTTTCACTGCAGAATCTGATTTTTAGGTTAGGACAGAATTGGTCATACGTCAATAGAGTCTTGTAGATTATAAAAGATGATCAAGTGCTGCCGATATATCACCATTAAAATCCATAATTGAACAGTGAGACTGTGGTCACAGTAAAAAGCAAATGAGTAAAATTCTTGGACTTACAAATGAAACATTTCATATGTGATGGCAAATTTTAAGTCAGACTAAAAAGAACGAAGACCAGAATGTTCATCAATGGTTACAGAACAAATATAAAGCTCCCTTGATCGGTAGATGGGCCAAAACATTGACACTCTAAAAAATTAACTTAACCTAACCTATCTTAACTTAACCTAATAATAACTTATTGATAGAATGTCAAGTCGATCAGATGTCGTAAGGTTAACCTTCGTAACAGCAAAGGTCATGTGACGGAGGGGACCTGAATGTAGTGAACGGTCACCGGCCTTACGACATTTGATCGACTTGACATTCTATCGACAAGTTATTATTAGGTTAGATTAAGTTAAATTAAATTAGAGTGTCAATGTTTTGGTCTCGTCG